>KQ479156.1:0-16578 GCA_000331835.2 Trichoderma hamatum GD12
GGGGGGGGGGTTAGTGAATGGATGAGTGCCAATGCCTGAGCAAAGAGAGAAATTGAGGATTGCAGTGGATCAAGCAAGCATGCAAGATGATATATGGTTATATGCTTATATGCTCCAGGAAAACAACGTGACGCTGGTGATGGAGACGCTGAATGCTACGCGCATTATCAATCAGGAGCTGACGTGACGGTGAAGCATTTATTATCAATTATAAACGATGCACAATAAGCCGGCCCTCCGTGAACAGTCCATGACAATGATGTATTTAGATAAAGTCTCGCCCGAAGCACGTCGGAGAAAAGAAGGAGATTGACCCTCTCAATCACAGCACCAGAGACGATTCCATAGTTTTTTACCAATCACCTCCCGTCTATCGCAAGCCGGGCAATCAATTTCTTAATCAGCTCCCCATCGGTCGGGGAAACAAAGGCGAAAGGCGAGGCCAAGCAGGAAAATAGACCTGCTACTAATGGTTATTCCCGTAAGCATCCAGGCACGCTAAACCCTTCGCTGCGATGCTCGGCGGGCAAGGATCCTCTAAAAGATGCGTTTTTCTGCAGGAATAGGGAAATGGTGTCGATACAGTACATTCCGTCATCTCAGCAAAACACCGAAAACGAGGTGGGCCGTTTATCGGCGATGCCAGAACTAGCGTCACGGTGCTTCTATGTATGGCCGTGAATTCGGTTGGATTCGAACTCGAATTCTATTCTCTTTTCTTCGTTTGCTTCGCTCTCGCTTTCACCCATCTTCCTTCGCTTTCGCTTTCTTCTACTTTGGCGTAAATGCGCAGTTCTAGCGGCAGTGCGATTCATGTCTTCGCTTCCCGTGCTCCGCATGGAGGTCTTATATGCCAGCACGGAATTAGTAATAGGAGAGGCCAAGGCTTATAGGGCGTGCTATACACGTAGAGAAGCTTTTGGCCTCTGTTTTTCATGGGCGACGGTGCTTCAATCGGCGACAGTTTGACGGCGCGAGTGCCGAGCATCTTATTGTCGCTGAAAGGGCGAGGCCACGGGCATTGCGGGTATTGCGGCCCATCTTCGATTTCCTACAAAACCAAGGGGATAAGCTCCTGTCTGATTTAATGTTGACGCCGGCAGTGCTAAACGCCTATACGCGGACGGACATACGTTGGACTGACTCGGTTAGCAGCAGCGGACCTGCGACTCTGGACTTGGAACAAGACGAAACTATCGGATTTATTTGGTTACAGCAGCATAGTATTCCCATATTGAATCAGGAGCCTATATACATAGACAACGAGCAATTCGGCATCATATCCCAATACCATCAGCTCCTTCTCATCTACGTCATCTGCATCATCAGCCTCATCACCCCATATCGCTATACAAACTCTAACAGCAAGACCAAAGCTCCATCAACGCCAACCGTCTTCTAGGATATCGACAAACATTCTATAAACCAAAGCTAACAACAGGGTATACTTTCAAAGCTATTCACAGTTCCCTCCCCCCCAAAAAAACTCCCCATTCAATAATACTCTGGTAATCCGCTCTTTGAAAAATCAGGCACATCCGCATCACAGTTAAAGTTCCTGTCCCACGCCTTCTGCGGCAGCACGCCGGCCTGCATCCCGGCCTTGTAGCTCCACTGCGGCGAGCTCTCCGTCTGCCACGTCCAGTACCACCAGCCCAGCCCCTTCTCAAAGCTGTACATCTGCGCCTCTGCAAACATTGTGAGGAACTGCTTGTACTCGGAGCTCCATTTGCTTGGGTCTGCGTTGGCCTGGTCGCATGAGCACTGGCTGTTCTTGGTCGGGCAGTCTGGCGTCAGAATCGCCGTGCTCGCGTTGCCCGTGTTGAGCGTGCCCTCCCAGCGGTTGCCTTGGCCGACGTTTGTGACGTACTGCGCGCAGTCGGTGTCTGCCTGCGACCATTCGGCAAACTGCGTAGGCCCGTAGCCTGTGCTCGTGTCCTGGCTCTGCTGGGCTTGCTGCGTCCATCCTTGGCATGCATATTGCACCTTTTTCTGGTGCGTAAAGTCGATCTGGTTCTGGTTGAAAATTACGTATTGGTGGACATCGAGCACCAGGCCATCGTAGCCCTGCATCAAGCCTTGCCAGTTGTTTAGACCCATAAAGCCGTCACCAAAGATGACCAATCCGTTGTAACCGTTCTTGCGGACCATTTTGAAGGCTGTCTCCGTCCAGTTGACAACAGCAGTAGCCTTGAGGAAGGTCATACGCGGCTCGTTGGCCAGACCATAGTGAGTGATGATGTTCTTGTATCTGTCCTGAGAGAAGAACTGGGAGAGGCTGTTGTGAATATCGAGTGATCGCTCTGCGTTTAGGGCCCCGTTTGTGCCGTTGAGCCAGCCTATCGAGCCCTGTCTGCCGCTATGGTTCCATCCGTTTTGGCTCCCTGGCAAGCCATGCAAGTCAAGGTTGACCCGAAGGCCATACTTTCTAGCCCATTCGATGCCGCGTAGAAGATATCGCCATGAGGTTCGGTAGATGTACTGGTCGCCGTCATAGACCTTGACAGCCCAATATGAGAATGGGATCCGGACGTGATCCAGGCCAGCGTCGGCGATGTCTTTGAACGTGCTCTCAGTAACAAATGTGTTATAATGGTCTTCTATTGTGCTCGCAGCCCGGGACCCAAGATGCACGATTAGTGTCCATTCGTCTACCACTCCAGCGCTGAGAGGGTAGTTGAAGAGGGACGGTGTGATGAAAGGCTCAATAGATAGCCATCCTCCCAAATTCACACCTCTTGCGGGAGTCTTTGAGTAGTTTCCCCAAGGCTTGTTCAGAGCAGGCACTTTATCATTTGCCTGTGCGGAATCATCCCATTTTGAGTCAAGACCCATGATAGGAAGACCTCCAACCATCTCATCCGTAAACGTAGTGTTGAAATCCTCTGTACTCGCCCAAGTGGTAGGGTCTAGATATGTGTTTATCCACTTGGACGGCACGTCGCTGTTGCTCGCTTTAGGCCCAGAGGAGTCGCTGCTGCTTCCGGACTTGTGTTTTGAGCCGACGACTGCTGCTACGATGATTATGATTAGAAGAATAACAGCACAGATGCCTCCGATGATCCCTAGAAACACACTGTTAGCGAGTACTCGGTACGATATGATAGCAGGAAGCCGCTTACACTTCTTTCTCTTGGACCATGTTGTCTTCTTCTTCTTCTTTTCCGGTTGACTATACAAGTCTTCCTTTCTTAAGGTCTCATAACTGCCGTCTCGGGAATCGTTTCCCTTTCCCCAGCCTCCGAATCCAAATCCCCATCCTTTAGATCTCCCCTCCTCCATTACTGCACCACTAACGACTCTGGATTTCTTCTTCTGCCGGCCGGGTTTATGGTATTTCTTTGGTATTATCACGGGTTCCGTCTCTGGGTCTGGACTCGGTGACCTGTCTCTTGCTCTTGTCCGCCGCTGCTCTCGTTCTCTCTCTCGTTGTCTTTCTCGTTCCCATTCCATCTCCCGTTCCCTGTCTCGATCTCTTTCGACCTCTCTTTCTCGTCGCCGTTCTCGTTCCCGCCGCTGCTGCCTCTCCAAGCGCTCTCGCGCTCTGTCATCGTGCCCTTCTCCACGCTCTCGATCCCGTTTTCTCCGCTCTCGGTCGGCTTGTCTTTGTTGTCTCACATTATCCTGGTTTAGTTGCGCCAGCGCCCCCGCCGAGAGTGACTGTGATCTGCTGCGTCTGTCGCCTCTTCCTTCATCAGCGCTGCTCGCCCCTCTCCTCGTTCGCGACTCTTTTTTCCGCGGTCGGTCTCTTCTGGACGACTCGCCACGTGCGCTGCGGTTGCGACTGCGGTGCGCACGTGGTGCGTCGTTGTCGCTCATCGTAATGTTTTGACCGAGCTACGGCTCGCGAGGTTGCAGGACGCAAAACACATTAATTGCTATGGATTAAGCGCCCCATGAGAATTAAATAAATAACACGAAAAGCATTTGAACATCTACAAGCCACAAAACACTGCCATTATGACCCGTGTTAACCGATATCCACGTCACTGATTTGGGTTTGCGGTCAGCTTGCCAAGTTTAGCGGTTTGTTGGCAGGGCAACGGTCCACAATTCGGACACTCGGCCGGGAGGGCGGCACCAGGCACGGAAGCGGCGCGCCGGCTCGAAGAGCTGCAAAGCTTATAAATAAACATCTGCATCATTGATTGAGTGAAGTGCTGCTTCTAACTCTGAAGAGTGATTCAATAACCCCATGTGATATCCTTTGGGCGTGTGCGCAATGTTGGGAGCTAATAATAGCCGCCTGCTACTGCGATGAAGACTGCGAATCTTGTGTTGACTATGGACGAGCCCACTATTACCTTGGCTTTGCAAGGAACAGTCTTGGCAAAACAGAGATACGAGTATCTGCCAAGTAGTAAACAAAGCAAACGTGTGTTGGCATAACCCCTCGTGCATGATAATCTTGCTGAGAGTAAAAATGGTCTTCCTAACCTACACGCAAGTTTTTCAAGAAACTGATTTCTTTCCGTCTTCCAATACGTGTGTGCACCCTTTTTATTTACCGGGTAGTTATTAGAATTTATTAGGTATTTGAATAATTTGAGCATTGATCTCATTTTACCTTTTCTTCAAAGTAATAGGCGGAAACAAAGGCGTCTCCTGCCATGCGTAAATAGATACAAGATAATGGCAAGGGTATACATAGGTCGAAATATGTAGATATATGTATGAAAATGTAGAAGCACCTGGGTATATACTCCGTGCTTTGTCCTCTATATATAGCGTGATATGCACTTTCGTGTGCCTAGGGGATTTTTGGTAACGGTTTCTGTAAGAGACATGCTTTCGGACAACTTCTCTAGCGAGATTTTTACACCTCTAACAGGCTCACAACTGAACAAAAAAAAAAAAAAAAAAAAAAAAAAAAAAAAAAATTGTCAGTATTCACAGTCACCGGAAAACGAAGTGGCGCGATATGGTAGGCTTGCCTCCCGTAATGAAGAACTCTTCTTCTGGGATTAAAAATGCTGTGCAATGGCGGGTCTTGTTAGTTGCAGATACCAGCTCTTGGGGCTTATAGTCTATTGAATAGAAGTGAGATTCCGGGGAGATTAAAAATGCTGTGAATAGTCCCAGAAAGTTGGGAAAGCAGAGCGAGCTTCTGGAGAGATTAAAAATGCTGTGAATAGTCTCGGTAAGTTGGGTAAGGGGAGCGAGCTTCTGGAGAGATTAAAAAAGAACAGTCTTAGCAAGCCAGATTAGAGGGGGGGTTCGAAATGCTGTGAAGCGTCTTCCCAGCAACACTTTAGAACCGCTTATGTTAGAATAGATGTGAGCTTCTGGGTAGATTGAAAATGCTGTGCAAAAGACCGAGACAAAGCATCCGAGCCCTGGCAGCTCAGCTTGATTACATAATGCCGATACTCCATAGTTACCCCATACTTGCCCTGTCTTGACGCTACTAGCATTTCTGCCGGCCCCAGCCCCGCGACAGGCCGCAGCAAACCGAGCGCCTTGCCATTGTCCGTCTAAACCGACGACGACCGATGATAATTGCTTGGTCCCGGGCAGCGCAATGCCTTGTGTCCCGTACCCCTTCACTCTTCTCTAATCCTCGTGCAGAGCAGCAGAAGAATCAATGTCCAGGCCAGCCATGAAGCAGCAGGCCGTTCGTCACTTGAAGGGAGCGCTGGCGCATCCCCGAGCTCCTCGATCAATACCTTTGAACCTGGCACGATGCTATTCCACACACCCGCCGAATGCGAAGCTGAACCTGCCAATTGACTACTCGACAACTCCCCTGCTGGCTCACACATCAGAAGCCGCGAAGAGGAACAAGGAGATCCCGTCCGATGTCCTCCATGGCGCGACCAAGAAGATGAACCTCTTCCAGGCCATCAACGACGCCCTGAACACCGCCTTATTAGAGGATGAGACGGTTGCCGTATTTGGCGAAGATGTTGCCTTTGGCGGCGTCTTTAGATGCACCATGAAGCTGGCCGAAACACACGGAGCTGATAGGGTATTCAACACGCCGCTGACGGAGCAGGGCATTCTGGGCTTTGCCGTCGGCATGGCCGTTGAAGGAATGCGGCCCGTTGCCGAGATTCAATTCGCCGACTACGTCTTCCCTGCCTTTGACCAGATTGTCAATGAGGCGGCAAAGAAGCGATACTACGAGGGCACCAACGGACGAAGCGCTGGAGGCATGACGGTGCGCATGCCCTGCGGAACCGTCGGCCACGGTGGATTGTACCACTCTCAGTCACCAGAGGCCCTGTTTACCCACATTCCTGGATTTAGAGTAATTATGCCTCGATCACCTTTACAGGCCAAGGGATTACTATTAGCTGCCATCCGAAGCAACGACCCTTGCATCTTCATGGAGCCCAAGATCTTGTACCGAGCAGCAGTGGAGGAGGTCCCCGTCGCGGCCTACGAACTGCCCCTATCTAAAGCAGAAATCCTGAAAGAGGGCAAGGATGTCACAATAATCTCATACGGCCAGCCGTTATACAACTGTGTGTCAGCAATTAAGCAGGCCGAGCAGGATCTGGGCGTCTCTATTGAGCTTATTGACCTGCGGACCATCTACCCCTGGGACAAGAAGACTGTCTTTGAGAGCGTGCAAAAGACTGGAAGAGTTTTGGTCGTTCACGAGTCCATGGTGAACGCCGGTGTTGGTGCTGAGGTGGCTGCGGCCATTCAAGAGAACCCCGACACCTTTAACAGGCTGGAAGCCCCCGTGAATCGCGTTGCTGGATGGAGTATCCACAACCCGTTGATGTTTGAGAAGTTCCACGTTCCGGATATTGCAAGTGAGTATTATTCTCATTGAATTGAGAGAGGGTTGATTACTAACAGGATTGCCTCCTAGGAATTTACGACAGTATTAAAAAGACAGTGCAGTATTAAGGAAGAGATGAGCGAGCAACGTATATATATTTATGTATGAATGGCCTAGAGATTTCTTTCTAGCATAGTGTGAATAATAGAAATAAAGTGCTATACGGTTAAATCTTCTATATAGCGAGGAGATCAATCAAGCTGCTGTGAAGACTATTCCTTGAGCTTTGCATCGCGTCCAAAGACTGGAAGCTGATCTCAATGTTCGCCAATCTCACAAGACAGATAAAGCTTGTGCAAAGCCCAACGGCACATCTACTCAATTGAATCACCTGTACTCAACTCATTTGTTCCTTTGCTCACCCACCACTAAAACTACAGCGATATTGGTAACATGGTACGTTTCATCCAGTAAACGACTCCCGCGGCGGCCACGTACCCCGCTAGCGATTTGATATGGAGACAGACTGCCCCTCCTGCTTTGGCGCCCCGCCCAAAGCTGCTTCAACTCCTAATAGACCTCCCCTGTATGCGGTGTACGTCAACGCTCCCTAAAACCGCTGGTTGTTTCCCGAGATTGCTGGTCTGAGCCCGTTCGCCAGATATAGAGGTTAAAGTACAGAATGTCACACATCGAGACCGTTTCTGCCTTTGTGGAGGGGGCCCCTCCTGGAGAGGTAAAGCTGCGCCTTATCCCGCCTACCCACGCGCGTCATAGCTAACCTCTGATCCTGTTCCATAGCTCGCAGATGTCGTTGCCGGTACGAAGAAGACCGATCCTACTTGAGAGATGCCGAATCACCATTAACGCGCGAACCTACAGACATCAAGGCCCTGACCGGCGAGCCCAACATTGTTGCGGAGCTGACGCCAGCGTTTGAGAAGTACAACGAAGAGCAATTTATCACACTGAAGCTGCCGGGAAGCAGCCAGCCGGTACGGCCGAGAATAAATAGAAGGCTATACGTTACAAGGATAAAAGGTGGCTAACTTGCTGGGAAGGTCTTGATCAGCTCACACAATTCTCTGGGCGGCGGACGATACTACGATGTCGAGAGCTCCTCTAGCTTCGAGGTTGACCATGTGTCCCAGGCATGTTGAAAAACGAAAGACTATAGTAGAAGGGCACGGGCTAATTGGGAATTATAGAAAGCCAGTGCAGTGCAGAGCCATGTTCTGGAAGGGCCACAAGCAGACCTGGTGTGAGTTCTCAACGACGAATCGACATGGGCATGATCCGAGGTCAGCTAACGGCATGGCAGCAAATCAACCCTGAAAAGCTTAGATGCCTATGTGAAAGAACACTTCCCCAACGCCGCTTTTGGTGTATACCCGATTGAATCCGACTCCAAGATTGCCATCATTGTTGTTGCAAACAAGTACAGCCCTAACAACTTCTGGTACGGGGACACCCTCAGTGACATCACAGCATCTACGCGAAAGGTATGGATACTGACAACTCTCCCACAGGAATGGTCGATGGAGATCACTATACATTTTCGACCCAAGCTCCGGAAGCCTCGAGGGCTCGATCAAGGTCGACGTGCATTACTACGAAGACGGCAACGTCCGACTGCTCACCAACAAGCCCACCCACGCATCCATCCCCTCTGGCACCGGCGCGGGCATTGCCAAGGAGATTGCATCGACGGAAAAGAAGTACCAAGAGGATCTTAACAAGAGCTTCGTGAGCCTGAGCGAGGGCGCTTTCAAGGGTCTGCGACGACAGCTGCCAGTGACGAGACAAAAGATTGAGTGGGACCGCGTGACCGGTTACCGTTTGGGACAGGACATTGGAGGTGGCAGCTCAAAGCGATGATAGAGTTGTTTGTTTAAGTGTTTTTCAGCCATTTTTTCAGGCCATATAAGAAGACGAGGCTCCAAGATAAAGATGTAGCATTGATTGATTAATAGAGATGCAAGAATGATATGAGCAATGAACTGAGAGCATCCTCTGCTAGCTGTATCTGGCTACCTTGCACATGCTGCCACTTTATCCCCTGTACATTGCTACCACAAAGTACTACTAGTAGTGTTGCGAGGGATTGTTCCCATGTCTTCCGTCTGACTGCATGGAGTGTCCATGGAGCGAGTCCCTTTTGTCACTCACTCAGAAAATGCTACTAATATTCCCTGATTGGTAGAATGGCCAAGACAAGACAATTGCTAGGTCCGGAGTATTATTTTAGACAGCACTATTGGAGGATTGGGGGAATGCGGGAGGCAATTTCTGGGGTAGACAGCGGCCCCATTCCCGAGGTTGTCGGAATCAGGAATCGGCATATATATAAAAAGGACTAGAAGAAGGCTATCGCAGATCTATATAGAACCCAGAGGAAGAATAGAAAAGAAGACTGCGGGAAAAAAATAAAATGGCTTGAAGAGAGTCGCTAGCCGTGAACAAGTCCCGGCGGCGGGAGAGGGGGAGGGGGAAAGGCCGGACGCTAAGATGAGTCCACTTGCGACTTTTGGGATATGGGTGTGAATGGATTAGATTAGACTGCGAGGCGTTTCTAATTGTATTAGTATTCTGGCTATCATGTGCCTCGCTGTGACAATACGTAGCCCGAGGTTGAGATAAAGTTGCGCAGCGCTTGGGTGCCGCAGAGGCCCTTGCTGTAGGGAGAAGGAAGCATTAAATTGGAGCAGATCTGTCTTGGTGAAGTCATTTCCCGGTAGAGGGCTGTCTCAGCGAGAAGCCCCTACGTTTATTCGTTATGTATTACCTGGGAGAGTGGTAGTAATACCTATTGTTTCATCTGAGTAGATCGGATAGAAACAGGGCCATGTAAGTGGAAATGCAAATGCGCAGGGTACATGTATCCATCGATTGCTACTAGCAGTAGACACCGTAGTCCTAGTACTACCCGAATTTGTTGATATCAAAAGGCCGTGGTGTGCCCTCCCACTCACACGCATCCCTCTCGCGGAGTGTCCGTCCTTGCTGATGAAAGTGCCGTGTGTGGCTTGTCAAGAAGCCAAACATCAATAAAGGAAGCTGTATTCGGCACAACTGGTGGTGACAATAGCAACTTGGAGCCTTCCATGGGACTGACCCGTGCTGAACCGTTGAGCTAGCAGCGCGAGGAAAATCAGTCGACGGCCCTCGCACGAGGCGAATCAGAGCAGCCCAGGCGGTAATTTTGCTGCCGCTGATTGGCGCCGCCGACCCCTGCGGACCCAACGGATTTGCTGCTTCCGATGGCGCCAGGCTAGCCGGACGAGAAGGCTAGTTGGCATTTTTGGAGCGACGCCATGGGCAAGGCCAATTTGTCGTGGTACCTTTTCGTACTCGCATCGGCGCTTTCTTCCTCTTCTTCTTTTTCCCACCGTCCCTTTTATTGACCGACTTTGCTAATTCAAGTCTCCTTCGAGGTGCTTTTCCCTTCCTTCCTTCTCCCTCTTGCATCTCAGTTCTTGTCGCGCGCAGTCCTTCTCTTCATCTCTCTCCTAATACAAGAAATAGAAAAAAAAGCACTTTGCTTCCAACCCGCCCATCATGTCTAAGGAGTACACCTACCAGGATGTTGCTGAGCACAACACCAAGAAGGACATCTTCGTCGTGATCCACGACAAGGTCTACAACTGCAGCAAGTTCATCGACGAGCACCCGTACGTTCTGCCTGCCTTTCCTGCCTGCGTCGACCGCTATACCCCTCCTTTTTCTTGCGCCCCTCAGCGAGGAGGGGGGAATGGGGATGCGAATCCTGGAGAAATAACCAATTGCTGACCTTGTTTTTTTCCTTGTTCCAGTGGTGGTGAGGAGGTTCTGCTCGATGTTGCCGGCCAGGATGCCACCGAGGCTTTCGAGGATGTCGGCCACAGCGACGAGGCCCGCGAGACTCTCGAAGGCCTGCACGTTGGCGATCTGAAGCGCCAGGTATGCGCCACCTAATACTCCTATCCGCGACACATGTGAAAAAAAAAAAAAATTACCCGCTAACATTTTCCTCTCCAGCCTGGCGACCCTGTCCCCAAAGCCCACACCAACTCGTACCCTGCCAACAACGGCTCCACCACCACTGGTGGCGGATTCGGCATCTACAGCGTTGTCGCCATTGGTGGTCTCCTCGCCTATCTTGCCTTCCAGTACCTCCAGGCTGAGGCCGAGACCAAGCAGGCCGCTTAAACGCATCGCACCGTATATATGATACGAACTCAACCCACGTTTACGGGATATAGATTAAGCGGAGGGGAGAAAAAGCGACGACAAGTGTACGGGCTAGCGCTCCAGTGCATATGCTAAAAGGGGGACAAGAAATGATACAGCTGGGGAAGAGATTATTTGTGCCATCTTGGTGTTATTTTCAACCACGCAAATGTCTTGCGGAGAACGGATCTGGGATTTTTTAATAAGCGTGGCAAGTATAGATGGCGTAGTGTCTACTATTTTCAGGCACTAGACAATCAGGAGTCATTGTTACGGGAAATAGATGATGCCTTTTGAAGGAAATATACAGGGCTAGATATCTATGATAATCAATTTTCGATTGCCAATGCGCGCATATTCACATTCACATTCACATTCATACTGGCACTCAAAAGGTAGATTGGCGAAATGCGGGGGCAACAGATCAGGGACGGCGACATGCCTCGGGATTGGCATTGAAGACGTCATATAAGGGCATCGATAGTGTATGTAGTGACAAGCCTATGCCGAGTACGAGCATCGGATGAAACCCCTGGTCTCGTGTCTGTGCTTGCGTGGCATTCTCAACACTTTTTAGAGGGAAAAGGCCAGGCCACAACCTTACTCATACTCTCAGAAGCACCAGCCACAATGCGCCACACCATGCCGGCTTTCCCTTCAGCCTCGCTCGCCGTGTCGGAACAACCTCTATACCTTCAAACCTTGTCCATCAACCATCACACTCCCTCTTTTCTCTTTCTCAGTCTCTACGATACTGCAGTCGCTGCTAGGCTCATTTCGCCAACACAATGTCTTCGTATCTAGAGAAGCAATCCTCCGTCTTCAGAGGCAGTCTCGCCTCGGCCGCGTCCAAGCTTTCGAACCCGTCCAGCATCAAGGCCGCGACGGCCGCATCTCTCGCTCCGCCGTCGCCATCACCCTCGGCCGCCTCAGATAGCAATACGCCGACGTCGAAAAGGAAGCGAGATGTAGCGCCGGACGTGCCGTTCTCGCAGCCGCAGCTGACGGGCTACGGCGCCGAGGTGAAGACACAGATGACGTTTGCGGTGGACTACCTGAAGAAGAAGGGCGACGCCAAGACCATCACGGACATCATCGACCACCTGAGTCTGAGGAACTACACGGAGGAGCACAAGAAGGAGCTGATGGAGGGGCTGAGGGGCCACCCGAGAGTGGAATGGAAGCCGGATCCCAGTCTGAGCGAGCAGACGTGGAAGACGGGCACGTACAAGCACCGGCCCATCATCCCGGGAGTCAGGGACGGCACGTCGCTGCTGGCGCATCTGCAGCGCAAGACGGACGCCTCGGGCGTGTCTGTGAAGGACCTTAAAGACGGCTGGCCCGACTGCGAGGACACGCTGGCGAAGCTGGAGAAGGAGCACAAGGTGCTGGTGGTGCGCACGAAAAAGGACAACTTCCCGCGGTACGTCTGGGCCGACGACGCGTCGCTGCACAACTCTGTCGAGCCCGAGTTCCAGGCCATGTGGCGCCGCGTACAGCTACCCAGCCTGGACGAGATGCACCGGAAGCTGGTGAGCGTGGGACAGAAGCCGACGAGCGACGACCCGCGCAAGGCGGCTGTGACGACGAAGCCCAAGCAGCAGAAGAAGAGGGCGGGCAAGCGCATCGGCAAGGCGACGAACACGCACATGACGCATTTGCTCAACGATTACAGCGGCATGAGGCGGTGATTTCGGTTCGACAGAGTTGTAGGAAGCAGTGCTTGCGGGTGTACATGATGTGGTATGGGGGAATCAGCGAAAAGAACATAATTACGGGGCACTCGGCGAAATGCTTTTCTTCTTCTTTTTTCCTTGTGCTCTTTTTTTTGATTTTGGCCATTTGTCTCACCTGATTATTTCGAAAAAGAGGGAACAAAAAAAAAAAAGAGATTGCAGAAAATTGGCTTTTTATTTCGCAAAACGGCTGGCTGGACTGCCGGGCAAAGGGAGGTTCAAATAGACGACGGAGTTTTATGGAGTTTTATTGCGCTGCTGGGCATTTTTGTTGTTTTGTTTTTGTTTTTGCTTGCTTTTTAATAATTTGACGAAAGACAAGAAACAAACCCGATTTGGAATCGAAAACGCCTTTTGAGAATGCATGAGAAGGCGCTGGGGAATAATACATACATACAGATTATACATACCTTTCTTCTAGTTCTTTAAGATAGAGCAATGAAATACAGAGTATTCTTTTTTTTTTTTTTTTTTTTTACAACTTCCTTTTAAACTGCATTTCATATCATCAAGGAAAACCAAATTAATCAAGATTGACGAATTCCCAAGCCGCTGCCATGCCATAGAATAGTATACGCCTTTAGAACTCCATCCTGCATGTGAATACCTATTTGTATAAATCGCCCCTCAGAAAAACCCACCGAAAAAAAACCACCCAAAACCAAAAAAACACCTTGTACAAAGAGAAAAAATATGTTTAACAGAGGATATCAAGCGGGACATATGTACCAGAAAAGACAAACAAAGGAAACAGAGGAAAACGAGATTCACAGAACCTCGCCCGCCAAGCGTATCTTCTCAAACAAGCTCTCAAACACATGGCCCTCCTGATACCCTCCCACCTTGTACCGATGCTGCACCATCACACACGGCACGGCCTCAACACCCATGGCATCCCTCGCTGCCTGGGCCACCGCATCGAGCCTCCTGCCCGCCTCCTCATCCTCCAGCCCGGCTCTCACAACGGCCTCGGGAATGCCGGCGGCCACGCCCACGGTGACCAGCCAGGCCTCGTCGCTGAGGTCGCGCCCGTCCTCAAAGTGGCCCTGGAACAGCTGCTCGACGACGCCGGACTGTCCCGCGGGGCCGAGCTCGCGCAGGGCAATGGCGCTGAGGCGCTGGGCGGTGCGGGTGTTGCCGGTGACGCCGCGGATGGAGAAGGCAATGTCGTGCTTTGCGCCGGCGACTTGGATGCGGGAGAGGAAGTTTGGGTTGAGGGATTCGAGGCGGTCGTAGATGCCGCGCTTTTCGACGCCGTCTAAAGGATTTGTGTCAGTACAGCCTTTTTTTTTTTTAACGTTTCAGGTTTGTTTTGCTGCCGTGGTTTCCTATTGGAGGGGAAGAGCGAATGTGGTATTCGCCTAAATGAAATGCATATGCGGGTATGTGCCGCATTGCATGTGATAGTTGATTGTGGTGGAGTTGGGGAGGGCAGCGATGAGGTCATGATGCTTCATGTTGATGTGTAATGAAATTTTGGGTGTGGTTAGGTAAGGATGAGTGAGTGAATGGGTGTCAGGTGCATATTCATGCATGCATTCGCTCATTCATAGCCTCACGGCATCTCACAATGAGTAAAACAACTGATAGTAAAAGAAAATTGAAATAAAGAAAAAAAAAAAACTTACGCTTCGCCATCGTCGGCGCAATGTAATAGGGCCTAAACATGGCCTCGAAGCGCACCTCGGGATGCTCCTCGCGGTAGCGCTGCATCAGCGCCTCCAGGCTGTGCTTCTCGATGAAACACCACGGGCACAGCAGATCCATGTAAATCTCCAGCCGGATCAGCCCTCCGGCGCCGCGGCTCGTGGCCAGGCCCGCCGCCATCTTCTCGCGTCGCAGCGCCGCCGCGGTTGGTTTCCTGCTGGCCGACGGCAGCGGCTGTCGCTCGTGGTGGTGATGGTGGTGGTGGTGGTGATGGGGCCGAGAGTCGTCGGAGATGTGAAAGTGGTGGGTTTGCTGTCGTTGCTGCTGCTGCTGCTGCGGTGGGAGGCTGATGTATGGCGATGCTGCAGCACTCATTGTTGAATTTGATAGGAATGACAATTTGTCAAAAAAGCCAAAGTTTGTTTTTTTTCTGTTTGCTTTTTCAGCCGCGGAATTTAGTTCCTCTTTCCGAATGGCTTCCTCGGTATGCTGCTTTGTCAAGCTCGGCTGCGGTAGACTGGTAATAAAAGATTTTGTCTTTTTTCTCTCTTGTGGGTATAAGACGCTGTTGAAAATAGAAAAGAAGAAAAGAGGAAAAGAAAGAAAAAGAATCAAAACCCAAAGGAGCGCTGAGATATAGAAGCGAGCAGAAAGGAGTGAATTAGAAATCCAACAAACTCCTTCGTTCCTTGGTCCCACCGACGCCAGGTATGGGTTGATGGTTTGGCTCTTATACTTTCTCCCGGTTTTGAACTTGCGACACACTGACACGGCCCGCAAGCCTCGGCTCCCCCGCTTGGTTCCCTTGGTCAGTTCTTTTTAATCTTTTGGAATTTTCCCTTTGATTCCTCTTGTGTATTGCGTACTCCAAGGCGAAGGCGATGACAGAGGAACAAAGGAAGAGAGCAACGGGCGCGGTCCCCCAGAAAGATTTCAAATAGCCCGAGCAGCAGTGGAAACGAGGCTTCTGGGGTGGTCCGAACGGATTCCCAAATAAGAATCCCTAAATAAGGAAATGAGCCAAGCCTAAAAAGTAGTCCCGGCAACACGGAGTATTAATCTGGAGGCCTATAGGGCTTTGAGCTCGTATAAGGCGAAGAGACGGAGAATATTTCGTGGCTTGGTCTCCTTTGGCGAAAGGGCCGAAGAGATGCTGCGACTAGATTTCGGATAATGCGAATATAGAATATCCGGATGGGAAAGAGGAGAAAAAGGAGCTGTGAGACAGGTTAAAAGAGAAAAAGGGCGGAAAAGAGGACTTGCAAAATTAAAAAGGAAGAGGAGCAAGAGGAAGAGGAAGAGGCGCAACCGGGATCCAGGCCGGGAGGGATTTGGCCGAGCTTGTGCTATTCCAGCTGAATCGCGACACTAGCTTGATTTGATTAATGATTAGAATCTCTCCGCCCAAGCAGAAGCCGTGGGTGACTTTGACAGCAGGCCTATGCGTATTGCTCCAACAACTAGTCGTATTTTGCATTACCACTACTACTACTAGGCAGTATCTATTTAATTTGCATCGTCTGTTTTGTCGCCTCTTGAAGCCCAGAAGACGCCGGGAAAAGGAGCCCAGATTGCCGAATGCCACCTCGGGACTCGGGCTATTCTACGATGCTCCAGGCAGCGGCTTGCTGCGACTGCCGGACCAGAAACACTGCACCAACAGTCTACTTTATCAGTATGGGAAGCGAGAGAGGCGACGGCGACGAGAGCCAGAAAAGGGCAGCAAACAAGACGTGATTGTTGCGGAGTGTGGCAAGAAGGCCACTACGCTCTGTGAATAGTAATCGGGGATTACTGATCGGATCGCCGCCCTGTTCTACTTGAGTGCTAGCAAATTCCCGTTCGCACGAAGCGGTGCGTGACCCGGCCGAAACAGGCATTAGGTGTGTCCAAGCGGAATCCCTTGCTTCTTATGGTGATGAGCGTGATTGATTCATACGGTATATTAGCCCACAGGAAAAAAAAAAAAAAGAGTATGTGGTTGACATGCACATGCCACAGATGGGGATTTCTCCCCCAAGCCCCAAGCCCCGGTGTTTAACGGGAGGTTCCGCATCCAGGCATTTCTGTATATTCTAATCATGGTAATCAGAATTACTGCAATAGGACCCTTTTTTCGCTTCCGCTGTCACTATTAAAGTTTTTGCATCATATCGAATAAGCTTACATAACTCTCAGCTTTCTTCACTTGGATACCTGCATTTACCGTTTTGGTCTGCTGCTCTTGACTTAAACCTCCCCCCCCCCCCTCCC
>KQ479156.1:16588-140405 GCA_000331835.2 Trichoderma hamatum GD12
CCCCCCCCCCCCCCTCCCTTGCCCATCTGTCATCGAGCCAATGCATGCAGCTAGGCTGATGCTACCTGGGCAATGCAGGTAGGTAGTTCGTCCGGGACGAAGCAGAAAGGAAACAGCTGCGGCAAGGAGAGAGGGCTGAACCGTGACCCTGGTCTTTGATACGATCCCGGACAGAGCTGAACAGTACCCCAACTTCAGCTCTGTCCATTATCAGCCCACTACCATGTCTCGAATGTAGATGTGTAGAGCCAACAGTAGTCTTCAGCATCTTCAGCTCGGGTTTTTGACGTAACGCTGCGTAGTTCAGCTCGTCTGTCTTGCGGAAAAATTACCAAATCTCTGCCCTCATTGACGGCTCTCTATAGTAATCGACCCGCGACACTCCCCGATCTCCACCACTAACACTAACGAAATAAAGTGCGTACGAGTAATCAATAGTAACCCAAAACGGTCTTCGGAAGTCGGTACCGAGCCTCTCTTCCTTGCCACGTTCATATTGTGACAGCACACATGTCAGTGCCGGTCAGGTATAGATATATCATGATATGTCTGAAACATTCCCCCTCCCCGGACATGGCATCAAGGAGAAGCCCTTCGTCTGTTTAGCTATCTGGAAAAATTAGTACCTGCTCTGTAGAATCGGGATCCATACCGGATGACACGGCTACTTGAGGAAAAATAAACAATACCGGGGATAGACTGAATGGATACTACATCATCTGGCAGCAGATAGGCAATGATTACAAAATAGCCTCGAAAATAACAGCCCCAGATACACTCGAGAAAAAGGCTTTGCCCCAGACCCATTTCCATAAAGTGGTCGAATAGGAGAGATTCTTGGCCACAACGAGGCGCCCAAATAGCCCCGTCTTGGGAAAGCGTCTTTTCTGTTCTTCTCTGCCCATAAGTCCTTGCCCAGTCGTATTATATTAGTTCCTCTAGGATGACTACTAATCAAAAAATACGGAGGTTAAACGACTTTTTCACGATCCGTTCATGTTGCCTATTTGTTTTCTTCCTCTTCATCCGGCCTGCTCCTCTTTTTGCCTCACGTTTTATTAATCTTTATCCGTTCAGGTCATTCTCTCTTTTAATACCACTCAGGCCGTCTCAGTGTCAGGCCAATGGATGTCATCGCGACAAACTCAAAGTCTACGGAGCACTTGATCACAAAACAAAAAAAGAAACAAGGCAAGGAAAAAAGGCAAAGGTGTCACACACGTCGTCACAATGAATCAATTGCGTATTCGTTATGTATATCCGTACAATTTCTCGCGAAAGGGTGCGCCTGTGTATGCGCCCTGGTCTAAATAATGTACCAACAGCCAAAGGAAAAAATGTGTCATCGAGGAGTGGTGTAGAGCCCTCCCTCCGTCTATAGGTTATTCCGTTTTCCAGCCCAGTGCTGAAATGCCGTCCCAAAAACAGGGGTGGGCGAGCGAATCGGTGTCCTTTCCTGCCCCCCTTTATATAAACTCCGGCCATTCTTCCCCTAACCTCCCTTTGCGTCGTGTTAATGAAAACGCTCGGTCCATAATCATCATGTTTCCAGTCCGCCAGTCTATCGCCCAAAGTCTATATGAGATAACAAAGAAAAAGAAAAAAGATACGAAAAACGAGAAAGCAAGGAAATGTAATGGGAAATATGACAAGAGGGGTTTATAGAGCAGGCCCGTAGCGTATCCGAAAGCTGGTCTCTGCTCTACCAAGTAAGGAAAAGATAACGAGTCATACGCGTGGTTGATGTCAAAATTAGGGAAGTGATTATGGCGATGTGCAAGGAATATGCACCAGATTTTCTCGGTGGCGTTCGAGCTCCGAGTTGTGTTCTTCTGCCCTGGAGGTAGACAGGAGACAGGAAGGAAAGACAAAAATATGAGTAACAAAGTCATGAGCGTGAAGAATGTCAGACTAAAGGTCACCGTGCCCCCCCTCAACGGCAATGCTTCAATTACATGTGTACCAGGCCAGGCTCGGTACTTTGCGGTCGTCGCATCTGTTGCGGAGCGCCGTAGTACATCTGGCTCATTGAGGGATTAGGGGGATAGCCATCAGGGTCGGGATAGACATAACTTCCGCCGTTATGAGATGGGGAAGAAGAATGAGGGGATTGCCAGCCCAGCTGTGACGCCATGTGAGGACTGCCGACTGCGCTTCCCGAGGCACCGGTGTGCTGCTCCAAGCTGGGTTCCAAGGTGGGTGGAGGGCCGTAGCCGGTAGGGTGCGAGGTCGGTCGGATACCGCTGTTGTAGCTGGCAGCCGAGTTGGTCGAAGTAGGGCTTCCCACGCGCAAATGAGGAGGAAGAGTGCCGCCCTGCGTCATGTATTGAGTAAAGTCCGCCTGGTGTCGGCCGAGGCCGTTGGCTCCAGAGAGGTCCATGGCAGGAGACATCATGGCGTGCTGGTTAGGCGATGGTGTTGTCAAGGGAGAGCCTTGATTAGACATGTGGTCGCCGTCTGAGCGACCCTGGCTTCCGTTCTTAACCCTGGAAGCTGCAAGTGCCGCCGCGGTAGCCGCCGCAGCCTCTTCGATAGTACCGGTGTGCTGGTTCTGATGACGTGTGAGGGTGGTGCGCCTCGTAAAGGTCTTTTGGCAATCGGCGTAAGGGCACTTGTATGGACGAGTTCCCGAATGAGTTCTTCGGTGTCGAGCCAGGGAGCTGCTGTCACTGAATAGCTACATCATTGCAAGTTAGTTGTCTCCCGAGACAAAAAACTAGAGCGTAAAGTCTCTCAATAGCTTACCTTGGCACAAGTCTCACAACGATGCGGCTTCTCACCGGTGTGCACTCTCTGGTGAACAGTGAGAGCAGATCTTTGGATGAATCCCTTGTGGCATTTTGGATAGTCGCAAACGTGAGGTCTGACTCCTGTGTGAATACGCTCTGTGCAAATGCTTGTGTTAAAAAGACGTTCTCATATATTAATCGCACTCCTTGCTAGACTTACCATGGCGCGCGAGGTCGCTTCTTCTAGCGAAACCTTTACCGCAGGTACTACAGGGGTATGCTTTGACAGGTGCTGTGGGAGCCTGCTGTTGCTGGGGCTGCTGAGGCATGTGATGCATAGCCATGCTTGGTACACTTCCCATCCCAGACATGTCTGCAAAGCCACCCATTTGCATAGCATTGTGCATATGGCTTTGCATCTGCATAGGAGTCTGCATGGCGGTTGGCGAAGGATAGGCGCGAGGCAGGCTGTGGGCGGAGTAGGAAGAGTGCTCAGACATGTGCGGTGATCCTGACCGATCCAGCGTTGACTCATGCTTGACCAGGCCGAGGTGGTGATGCTGGTGGTGATCGGGCATGCTTCCACCAAGTCCGTGTGCCATGGCGCCTCCCTTGTTGTTCAGCATATTTGTGATATCCATGACCTCAGGCGAAGCCGAAGACATGACGGTATTCGGCCTTGCGGACGAAGAGAGCGTATGAGGTAACATGTTATAGAGGGCCAACGGGCGCTGTATGAGAGCCAGCTTGAAATACTATAAAGTTTTCCGTTAGTGATGGACTCAATAGTGCGACGAACATGGCTTGTGTATGTGAATGCCTGGTATCATCGCCGGCCAGCCATGAGAAGCCATCACGGAGACTTTATCCACCACCAGATCAACTTGGGCAGGAGTTGAAGGTTTCCAAGAGCTTGGGCCACCCACCAAGACTCCCAGCCGACATTTAATCTATTCGGCAAAGATGACCCGGGGAGGCAAGAGTAAGAAGGAGAAAAAGTAACGTTTACAACATACCTTTCAAGATGTGACGATTAGATATGGGAATAAGTCAGTTTTCCAACAAAAGGAGAGAAAAATCTTTCTTCCCTTCTGTCCCACCGTTGCACTCGGGCCGTCGCTTCCAGTTTGGGATGGCTGAAATGGGGGCCGTTTTTTATATGGGCTGCGAATCGTACTGTCGCACGTCCTGCACGGTTATGCGAGTTGATGCCGAAAGCCAAGCTTGTTCGCGGAGAGCTTTGCAATGACTTGGAGTGAGTTGCCAGCGCGGGGCAGTCGCAGCATTTATGTATGCAAGGGCCTGCAAGGTAGAGGACAATACAACACAGGCGACTGGGTATACCAAGGCGCAAGAGATGCCAGGTAGTATTTGGGCAGGGGAGAAACGAGATCCGGCACGTTTCTTCAAATCGTAAGACGAGTTCGCACGCGAGACGGATTGACCGATGTGTTTGTAGATGAAGAGCCGCTAAATTTGATACACGGGATTCGAAGGGAGGAAAAGGAGCCCGTCGGCAGATGGATTCAGAGACGCAGTCGAGTCGGCTTGAAAAGCGGGAGGCAATGACCAGTTAGCGAGCGAGAGTGATCATAAGCCAGACCAGGGCATGTCTATGCAACGGGCGCTTCGTCGAGGGTGTTTGCTGGGCTGTCGTCAATGCTGTTGTCGTCTATTCGGTCAGCCGCGTCGTAGGATGGTGGTGAGTTGGTTCAAGGCGCAGGGTTGAGGGGCGTGGCAGGCGACGTATGTAAGAAGAAGGAAAGAAGGGAAGAAGAAGAAGAAAAAAGAAAGGCGAGCTGAAGCAGAGATCCAGCAACCACGCGAGGCTTTGCAGGATGAAGTGCGGAAAGGGTGGGAAAATAGATTGAATGTCGGTGCCAAAATGTGGTCCTCTAAAAAGCAAGTGGCTTCTGGAACTGGCAAACGACGTAACTTTTTTTTAGGGGCCCAGGCCTTTATGACAGGCTCTGGCGGCGTGCAGGGCAGCGACTGCAGGGGGGGGTGGCTTGTGGCGGGGCAGGGCCTGTATAGAAAGATGGAACAAAAAATCTCCTGGACCGGCTCACCCTTGCGCCGCGCCAGAGACTGGGGCCAAGGAAAAAGCAAACAGGGGGGTGTGCACAGGATGTGTATATACTAGTAGTATGGGCGTGTGCAAGGCTGCAGCAGGCGGTATATGCGAGCATGTAGGGAAGCAGAGAAGAGAAGTGAAGATGAACTGAAAGAGAGGCAATCTCTCACCTGCGTCGTGTTTGCTTGGTGGTGGCAGACGCTTTGCGGCTCTCCAGGTGCAGTCGAGGTATGCTTCAGTGCTCGAGCCCTCTGGAGTTTGCCAACTCGTGGATGAAAGCACTGAAATTGCGCCGCGCTGTGCTCTGTGCGTGTTTGAAAGCAGCAGTCTAGCTGTGTTTCATCTGCAAGAGTTGTATGTAGGCAATGGTATATCGTTGAAACCTCTTCCAGGCTGGAACGTGGACAGATTGGCGTGGGAAATGAGTAGCAAATTCGATGCTGTGGCCGCGAAGAGGTCCTGAACAGATGGACGGGAAACAATGCAGTGCGGCGCAGTCTATTATAGCCAAGCAGCAGCACGCCAAAGAGGAGAGAAGGGGCGTAAAAATGGTATTTGCTGGCACGACTGGCAAACGATGTCTATCTTTTGTTGCGAAAGGAGTTGGTTGGAACACATGCAGCATCTCGATCAGTTCTTTCGCCTCGAGAAACGAGCAGAGGCAGGTTGGTTTGCCAGAGCAAATCACCTCCTCTGGGCAGGTAGCCGGTACCTATCCTTGCTTTGCGTTTACGCTGCCTGCCGCGTACAGAGTACAGGAGTACTGGCGTCGGGACTTGACCAAAGCCAAAAAGTCTCACTCCACAGTGCTCCGATTCACCAGAAAAGATTCATTGCGGTGGGGAGCCGCCAGGCACTTTTAGCGCAGCCTAGCCCAGCGCTAGGGCCACTGCGCAGCAAGGATCGACTGCCAGAGACCAATTGATGCCTCTTTGGGCGTTGCGGCGAACGAGGACTGGGAGCAGCGGTTACATGCGGTGTGCACAAGGGCTCTGGACGAGGCATTGCGTAAATCAATGGATGCATTCTGACATACTTGCGTGTGTGTGCTTGTATGGCTTGGTTTGGTTGGGAACCATGGGCGTGTGCACGTTCTCGCGTGCGTCTGCTTGGGAACTCGCCGTGTTAGTGCCCTCATGTTTGGTTGCGATATTAATAGTAGCAGCATCTGGAGGCAAGATCTTCTGCCACGCAAGTTGCTGGACAGAGCCGCCTGAAGGCCCTGGCTCAAGCCAAGCCATGCCTGCCTGCCATGCCAGATTGACAGACCGCTGCCTTGTACATATGCCAATATGTTTGCCGTGAAACAGCAGGGCACCGAGGACGGCCATGTACTGTATACCGTATGTGTTTGGGGGCCACGCACACCAACTCCTCCATACTGACACCTGTAGTAATATCGATGCGCTTGAATGCATGAGCCTCACTTCACATCGACTTCTCTCAGTCGCCCTTCTCCCTTGAAATTAAACAGCAAACAGCCCATACGCGCCGTACTCGTACACGGCTGTTTTCAGGAGTCGTCCGAGCCGTGTTCCACTCCGCTTCTTGCCCCGGCTGCCACTAGAGACTGACAGCCCATCCGTCATCTTACTTGTATGTACAAGTCTTAGCATCTTGGTGCCACATCCGTAGCCCGCAGCGCACGGCGCCTCCGGCTGCTGCTTGGGTCTCACCCAGGCTATGCTTACCAGTCAGAATACCTGGTAGGTATTACTACGAGTATTACTACCGACTACTGCCTGTGTACGGCACTCTGCTAAGATGAGCGCCTGCACATCCATCTGGTGGGCAAATCCATGGATGTGACGTTGCAGGGCGCAAACAATTGCATTTCTTTACAACTACTACGAGGTATTAACTATACCTAGTCCATGCCGCATGCGAGGTTTCGGTTCAAGCAAGAGGAAGTGCATCTGGCCTGCAGAAGCGTTCAAGCATATGCGCACCTCACTTGCACTGCACAGTATGTACCCGTACGGCGCAGCGCTGGGATTGGCGCGTGCGCTGTAATATTCCCCGGTCGAGCATCGTCAGGCGTATGACGGGAGCCGGAGACTGAACCCGGCGGATGCGTGTGCAGCTGGGCGAGTGAGTGTGTGTGGCCTGGGGTGGTTTTAGCCACCTTCCAGATGGTCGGGAATGCTGCGAAATAGGCAGTGCTCCGTAGCTATGCAGTACAGAACTTGGTGATGGCAGTGGGAGGCTTTCGATCGACTGATGCGTAGGGCTGGCCTCGGGCTGACATCAGGATTTTCTCCTGCAGTCGTGCCAGACCAGCTTCATTAACAGGCACATAGGTTTCGCATTACTACTGCTAGCGCAAGCTACCAAATTACCTATATTCCCTTGATAGGGAGGCCACAGCTTGCCTAGCAGTAGCAGCCAGCCATGAGCCACTTGGCCTCGGGATGTTAGACACAAATAGTACTACTACTGCTAGCTGCAACTAGCTGTGCAAGATGCAGCAGAAAACCTGCATTGCAGCATTTCATTTCCCTCAGGTGCGCATGGCGGGCGATCAGTAGCGCGTTCTATAAGGCCTCGGCCGGCTGGCAGAGATGTGCAGCCAATAGACGCACATGCTAGACGACGCCTCTTGGACCTAAGCTTCACCCATGCCAATTATAGCAGTCTCCTCTTTAAGTTATGCAATTGTCACCAGTTGGCGCAGACCCAACAATAGGGATGGATACATGATACATTTGCGGAAATGATGTAATTCAGATTGACGCTTGTTAGCCGCGATGATGATAGAAATAAGAGGTGGTACGTGCCACATGCCAGCGCCAGTACAAAAGTACTTGCCGACTAATACACGAGCTACTCTTTTGATAGACCATCTGAAACGAGTCGGTGGCAATCGCGGCTGCGAAACAGGCGCTACAAGCAGAAAAAAATTGGCTGTTTATTGTGAAGCCAGCAAGCTGGTACTTCGGCTGGCGTCACTTGATCCTCCATTCCTGTGATTCTATTACGAGCATTCATGCAAATAGGTCATACTACCGGACAGAGGCGCAGCACCGAGAGACGCCGCAAATGTACCGACCAGGTACCTTAGTACCCAGCTTTGTCTTTCGTTGAAACATACGAGTACCTGCACTAGGACGGGTAAGTTCTTTGCCTGAGGCACAGTGGCCGAGCTAATGGCGCCACGTTATTTGAAGGGAGACGAAAAAAAAAAAAGTCGGCCATTCTCGCGACTGCTTCATGACCAGAATCTGGATTTGTCGTGCATATCATATATCTGGGTTCCAGGACGGGCGCTTGTTCGAGAGTGCGCTGACTGTCGATGCTCACGCGATCCAAAAGGGACAGCATGCGCCGGCCGCTGGGCGCACGTTTCATCTTGGCCGCCCGCCATGGCGTTTGGCACACGGAATCGATCACATCTCTCATCCTAAATGAGATAAGATGGAGCGGCCCGCGCGTGCGGATAATTGCGTACGCACCGTGCAATATACACTCAGCTCCGGGATCGATACTTTTGTACCCAGATGTCCCGCCAAGTGGGCGACCACGCTGGCATCTTGCCACCGTGACATTTGTCGACGGAGAGAAGCAAGTGTGTTTCGTATATGCACCAGGCCACGAGCCGACCGACCAATCCTTTAGTGCTTGCCCCATCGGCCGTTCGAGCAAACATTTGACATGCAAGTCTTAGGCGGAAAAAAAAAACGTGCTGTTGGACGCCGGCATCATCATGACAATACCAGCAGCAGCAGGAGAAATGGGTCACGCCGCTCTCCAGGCAGCGACGAGACGGCCAGAGGCGTGCTGAGGATGACCGCTTTTCGCAAGGCTTGCATGAAACACTCCACCCACCGCCCTTGGCTTCGACCAACCACTCCGTAACGGAAAAAACGCAAACGTGGCCGTGCAGTTGTTCCCTTTCTATTCCTCTCTCCCTCTCCTCTGGCCGCCGCCGCTGTCGCCGTTGCGAGCCAGGGGTGGGCTGCAAGAGTGCCGCTTCGTTTTCGCAACAGCGCCGTCTCTGCCTCCGGTTGGCTACGAAGGAGTGGCCGATGGTCCATGCATCCCTGACGGAAATTGCTCTAGCCGTACGTGGCAGGATTCTGGAAATTCTCTCGGCTCAAGCCTCCCTAGACTCAGCTCCACTCTCCTGGCAATATCCTTGTCGCCAGCGACTGCTGGTAGGGATTGTCCAAGTGAGACAAGGCTTATCCCAGCCCCATGCATCTCCCTAACTAACTCCAGCTTTCCAACGCGCCCCGCCGTCACTAGCGGGACGCAAGTACACACCAATATGGAGCAATATGCACAAGTGTATAACGCTATGTGTGTGGTTCAGCACTGGGGTATTGTTCTCTGAGAGTTCGAGAAGCTCGAGTTCGACCTGGGCCGCAGCCAATAAATCCAAGCGTGGCATGGCTGACGGAGCCAAATGCTACTGAGCAGATTACGGATGGATAACTGGACACCTACTTAGTCCAGGTAGTACGGTACGATTTTCCTCCACCCCTTGCTGTCAATACCGGTGAGCGGTTGAGTATGATCATCATGATCGGCTACTGGCTTCCGTGATCCGTCGCAACAACGCTACTACTTCCTAGTAAGAATCTTCTAGTAGGTACATGCAACATGCAATGACCAAAATTAACACCTCCACACAACCTCCTCCTGCGCTAAAGCCCGTATTTTCCCTTCCTCTCAAGTTAACAATTCGCACAGCGCGGCAGTGGAGCGGTTTTCTTTTTCGAATTCTTCAACGTCAATCCAATGGTCCTAGTTTCAACAATTTAGGACGTTCACATATAGGGAAAAGTGTGGTGAGAAATAAAGTTGCACCAACTCGAAATTGATTCACCAATAATGAAGGGGACACAAGTGGTGGATCGGTCCAAGGAATTCAGCTGGCTGACCACCCACTCCATTCGTGAGGGAAAAAAAGTGCTCGCAGCTACGCGTACAAAGTACTAGGCACCGCTACCCAAAAGGTCACCTGCGCGATGGATGATCAATAGCCCTACAATGCCGTCATTTCATTTTTCAGAACGTTGTGGCTCATCAGCTTTCTAGCTCATGGCACTTGATACAGCAAACCATGGTTCGCCGAGAAATTGCACAACAGCCTCGACATTAGCGTGTAGGAAATTGATCACGAACCAAAAATACATCACGGCATGTTCCACACTTTGCAGACACCCCTCTCTAAGGCTCATCTTAGCTTTTGGATCGCGATATCCGATGAGCCTCCAACACTATTCAACCTTGCAAGCCAAGGACGCATGGTGCACTCAAAATGGCTGGTAGCATGCAAGGAATATGTCGCACTACAGAGTTTTAATCTTGAAACCAAGCAGATGAAACAAACGACTGGCCATCACGCATGCTACCCCCAGTCGCCACAAATCAGATGCCAGGATATTATATTAAGTACTACAACAGCTGATCTGCACGGTAAGTCGTAGCCGTTTTTCGGCGGATGGATAATATTAGCATCAGCGCGCAACGTAGCGCGTCATTGGCATTCGGGCAGACTGCGAACGCATTAGTCTGAGGACCTGTCTCCTTGCCTGGAAATAGCAATTAAACAAGCAAAACAAGAACAAAAGGAAATTCTCACAAGGCGAGTTTCCGATTAAAGCGCCACCAACAACACCTGGCTTGACTTCCCTTTGAGTTTGTGTAAAAGAGTGTTGGTAGCAACGTTCTGAATTGCAAGCTAATACGTACTAACAGCCTTGAACCCCGGCCATCAGGACCACTAGGACTCAACGTTTTGTTGTAGTACACATAAGGCGCTTTTAGCGTCGAGTATGCTCGGGGAGAAGCTTGGGGCAGCAGATCAGAACCATATTAACAATGCTTTAGGCCCAATCCGGTGACTAGCTGTTGCTATTGTCAACTGGGTCCGAATATCGACCAAGGCGCACGGAGTACTCCGTACTTTCGGTGGCTTCATCCTAGTTCAAAGTATACACATAGATCCTCACACCTATTCGCTACGAATATTGGCATTGATCGCTTAATGAAACCAGAACTGCCCAATCAACGCTCCTTGTGGATAATAGATTCAATGGAGCAGAAAGAGGGGGGAGGCACGAATTTGTACCACTTCTATCGCTCACAAGATAGGGACGGTAGTGCCTTGAACGCCGCCTCACTCACAGTACTCACAGTCTCTTAAGCATCCAGCAGTTTGGAACCCGATGAGATGATGAGTGCTGACTACTCTCGCATCCTTGCACCGCCTATTTTGGGTTACCCAACAGACAGAGCCAGCTATGAGTCCCGGCAACTCCGTGCGGCCCCCATGCTTCCGGAAACGTCAAATAGGGGATACCCAGATGTGGTGTTGCCCTGAAGAGCACACGACACCATGCGGCAGCAGACGCTTTGGTCGACCGCAGAGTCATGTTTCACAGCGCTTCATCTGGCACGATGACTCGGGACAGCCAAGTTGCCATGAGCTGATGACACTTGCTTGATCCCTTCTCTGTCCTGAGCTTCAATTTCCCGTCTGGGGGAAGCAGCGGCAAAACCCGCCTTCGCCTCGTGGCAATAATAGAGATCGTGCCCATATTCCCGGTTTTTTGGGTTCGATGTGCGTTGCTTTTTCCAACGTCGAATGAGACATCTCCTTGCAGTTCTCGCCATTCGAGTACTACTCCGTGTCTTTGAAACGAGGGCTCGTGTTATTGGAGCTACTTCGTACCTGATGGGGTACACAGTTTGCCTTTTGCATTCCCCTCGACTAGTCCCTATAGCAATGTCTGATTGTTTGCTGATGGAGCCCTTTCATTCAATACACACAGCAGGCGCCATTGATAGCGGAGGCATGTGTGGGCGCTGCCTAATATGCCCTACGGTTGTCTATCCAAACTGGATACGGCAGAAGTACATAGCACTAGGACAAACCGCCATGGCGTTGCCATCCTTCAGCTGCCCTAACGGTGACATTTCCAAAAATAAGCAGACATCAGGGATGTCTCTTACTTCGTACGAGGAACATACAATTAGCCACCTAGCTAGCGTCTTCTGACAGCCACGATGAGGATCGCTCCGTGGTGCTGACTGTGTCTAGTTGTATGTAGTCCATCGGAAGATCCAACGGCGGCGGACCAAGCTAACGCCGAGTCATAATGAGCAAACACCGGAAGCGCCTATTTAGACCGCCCATTGAGGAGGAGAAAGGTGTTGCACGCAACGAGAGGGGGGGGAAAGGCACCCCTCTCTAAGATGGTAAGTTTACGTATCAAAAAGTCTCCGAACAAGGTGGGTGTTGGTTCGTGCGCGATTCGGCCATCGCTTTTGCTTATTTTCTAGCAAATAGAAAAGAGGCATGCACCTTGAGGGCTAGATCCCTCTGGTTCTTTATACTCTTGATGTGGGGGTAAGGTTTGAGTTGGTCTCCGAGAGGATTCAAAGTCGAGACATGGTTCCACTCAGTGCAAACTTATTGATGTCAAAGAGACACCGGATCAAATGGGCCGACCATTCTCACTTGAGCTGACTAGTACAATTTGTTTGGGTGCTTTGGCAGATGTGACTACCCTGAAGCCTTTGACGTCCTTGGGGGCGGTTTTGCATTGAGATTCGCTAATTGTAGCTTTGAAATGGATAGATTTTACGTATAGTATGTATGCTTGATATGATATATATTAGAGATGTAGAAAAATATTGCATTAGTTCTAAGTTCCGTCAGTCTAATTCTATACTCTATATCATCTGTAGTCATGAACCCAGTAGTATTTGTAGACTACTCCCACAACAAAGCAACACACAATGTTTTGCAAGAGGATTATTATTCACTCCAAAAATATCCATCACATATATACTAGTTTATAAACGAAAAGGGAGACAAAAGAGATTCATCACTTAATGCGGATCCAGGGGCTCGCATCATGACCTAGCATTACTAGTATAAAAATGATAGGTCGTGAATCAGATTCATGAAAAGAGAGAGAAAGAGAGGAAAAGTTGAGCATGTTTTTTTTGTATTATTTCCAACTAGATATCCAAGTCATACGTAAAAATCTGCATGTATGATACCATGGCTTCATGAATCATTAGACTTGCCCGCTTCAATCAAATAACCAGCCATAGGCATCCATATCAGCAGCGTCTCTTCCCCAGGAGTAAATCGAAGAAGAAAAAAAAAAAAAAAAAAAAAAAAGCAACCATGAAAAAAAGGCCCAGGCAACAGAGGGGGATATCAAAACGACGAATAGATGAAAGTTACACACATCATTTCTTTCGCAAGAGACCACTCCGATAAAATCGTTTACATGGCGTTTCTGTCTGCAAACGGATCGTCTTCGTCCTCTTCCTCTGACTGGTAGGAATCCTGCCTCTCCTGAACTACCGGTCGAGGGTTTGACGGCAGCGGCGGGGGGATTGGCGGTGCTGAAAAGGCCGGCTTAGCAGTTGGCCGGGGCGGTGGAGTCTGTCTTGGTGAAGAGTTGAGGTTCAGGCTGGCGATGTCGGGGTGAGTTGGAGAGGTGGTGCCGTCTTTTGCAGCCAGTTCTTCTTTTCCTTTTAAGGCGGCCACTGTTGAAAGTAACGTTGGTTAGTTAGAGAAGATGAAATGAAGGGGACTTGTGGGTTAGGTGAAGGAGTAGTCCTTACTTCGGTATAAGTGAGCTTGTTCTGCGAGCTCGTCATCAGAGTCACTGTCGGCGTCGACAGACTGGTCTAGCTGCTCAAAGGTCATGAGGGCGTGGACCAGTTCATCGTTGGCGTGAAGGAGAGGGCCGAGCCACTGTTCGTGATCGACATGGTGAATCTATTTCCCACGGGTCAGGTTAGCAAATAGACAAGCTAGATATACTTTTTCACTACCAAGAGGAAGAGGCTGAGAAGTAAAAGGGGGCTATCTGGTTGAACAACATACGTAGCGCAACACCTTCCTACGGAGCAACTTGCAGGATTCAAATCTCTCCACAGCCAGGTTGTTTTCAGAAATTCGTTCCTTCTCACGGTTGATTGTCTGCAGCACGTTGCCCAAGTTTGTAGCTGCCAGCGACGACTCGGCAATAACAGACTTCATCTGCTCCTTTTCTGCTTCCAGATCAAACGGCTTCCTCTTGCCCTTGGACTTGCTGTGGCTGCTCTTCTTCTTCTTGTCGGAGCTGGAAGAGCTGCTGCTGAATATGGATCCGCCGCCGGACAGGGACAATGAAGATGTCTGTTGGTGTTTGAGCGAGTTGACCGCCGACCCTTCGCGACTATGCGCCGAACGGTTATGGGATGATGACGATGGTTCGGCGGCGTTGGTAGCCTTTGGAGAAGAAGGCTCGTCGTCCTCCTCGTCGCCAAAGGGGTTTTCCGTCTCCTTCAACACCTTTGACCTCTCCTGCGTGACGCCAACCTTGCGCTTCGGCAGTTCCTTGTGCAGCCGAGCGATCCTCTCCAGACCAGGCTTGTTCGAGTACTGGGACCAGCTGGTAAATAGCTCCTTGCACTTCTTCCTCACCTCCGGGTCCGACAGATCAGATGTGCCGCAGACACGCAGTCGCTCCAGCAGGGGCTCGTCCGCAAAGGTTCGCTGGAAGCGCGGGCCAGCGTTCTGGATCAGGCCGTCGAGCAGGACCAGGGCACGGATCTGGCGGTGCACGTTTCCGTATTTGAGCTTCTTGCGAATGGCGCGCGCGGCCTCCGTGGGGCCGGAAGCCTGGATGGTGATGACTTCGACGAGGTCGGGGATGCCGCCAACATCTTCCTCTTCGTAGGCCTCGGAGGTGAGCGTCTCGATGGTGACCGTGACGGCGGAGTAGGGCTTCTTCTAGAATGGGTATTAGCAGGAGGTCTCAGGGGTTGGGGGAGCCGAGCGAGGGCTCGAGCAGAGGATATATCGTACTGGTTGGAACATGCTGGGCGGCAGAGATGAAGCTCAGTTGGCCACGCAGATGGGTATAAGCAAGGCAGTAGTAGCTACGCCTTTGATTCTGGCGCTCTCGCGGCGGAAGATGGTGCTTCTAGAATGGATCTCTGCCGATCGCAAATACGATGTATGAGGGTTGGACGAGCTCGCTCTGTGCTACAGCTCTCAGCTTCGATAGCTCCAGTCCTGGGAGCGCCACGTCGCAAAGCTCAGCTGAGAAGACCAGACCAGCTTTCCCGACGCTTTTCTGTGTCGCGCAAGGCAATCCAACAGCGTCGCCTGAAGCGCTGCAACGTCTTTGATGCACTGCCTCAGTCACCGGACGATTGGTACGAGTTCAAGATGGGCTTTTGGCTGCTGCGGCTTTTGGTAGCACGTAATGTTGAGCGTCGCTTTCTGGCCCGATTTCAACAAACGCGGGGCTGCTGCTGTTTCGCTATGGCGCGGTGGGGGCATAAGTGACGTCGCTTTTTTAGGGGGGCTTGATTGGAGATCTTCCGTGTCTCGAGTCCGCCGGTTTTCAACTGTAGGCTGGCTCATGTTTCCATAATATGCAATTTCGTAGCGGATCAATGTCTTGATTCGGAAGGCCAGCGCCAGTAGCTGCGATAGCGGCTGTGCCCCGAGTCGCTGTGATGTGATGGCTGTGATAGCGCGTGTGGGCGGTCAGCATCAATTGGATATGGAGGCACTTTTCTAGTTCACTTCTAGCATGGTGAGATCAACTGCCGATAGGTGGTATATGTACAATAACATCCAAATTCTTTCTCTCTATATCTATGTCGATGAATATCGAGAACTCAAACATGGCTCACCATCTACCTATCCACGCTCATGTCCTCCGCCATTGTGGATATTTCCACTGGAGCCCCTCCTTCATCATACCATGTTCTCATCCGTAAATAGAGATTATTTGCTTGCTATATAAACAGGTTCTCGTAATATCCTGATCTAGCTCTAACTCGCTATGCAACATGCTTTTCAAGTAAAAACAACATAAATAATAATCGTTGTAATGCAGCTGTAAAGGATTCTTTATGAATTGCCCAGTCCTAGCAATACCAAATTTGCGACATTCATTACCGTAATGAGTAACCAAACAAGGCTGCTCAAGATGATGAGAAACCAGCCGTTGGACATGTCTATCCCTGGCTCGCGAATCTCCTCTTCATCTTCTCTTGACTCAACGTGGAGCCGAGCGGGACCCGGCTGCACCGTCATATACCGGGATCGCGCGGTGAAATAGATAAGTGGGAATGTGACAAAGGGTAGCACCGTGCTGAGAACCACCTGCGAGGCGTTCAAGGCTTTGTCGAGGCCAACCTGCCCGACTGCTCCGGCGATGATGATGGAAGGGGTGATGCTGATGGATCTCGTCGTAAGGCGGCGCAGCCATGGCTTCATCTTCCATCGAAGAGCGCCTTCGCTAAGCATCTGGCCCGCAATGGTGCACACGATGCCGGCTGAAACGCCCGAGAGCAGAAGAGCCAAAGCAAAGATTGTGCCAGCCCCACGCGAGATGCTGCTGGAGAGCAGGCGATAAATGCCAAATATATCCGCGGTGAGGGCGTCGGGATTCCCATATAGCGAGGCGCCAGCAACGATGAGGATGGCCGAGTTGACAAAGAGTGCAAAGGTGAAAAGCGACAGCGTGAGTTCAGCAATTGAATACTTGAGCGAGTGCTTGATGGCCGCGAGAGACGGAATGTACACGACCTTATCGTAGCTCTCATCAATGGTCGACGACGCTGCCGACACGGGTTCCTGGGGCATTAGGTTGTGCTTCTGGTCATAATCCCTCAGTCGGGGCTTCACGATACCCGACCCAAGATACAAACTGTGAGGCATAACTGTAGCCCCCAGAATGCCACAGGCCTGGTACAGGCCATTAGACTGGACAATTGCGCTGGAGGGGAGATAGCCCTTGAAGACCTCTCCGACGCTGGTTTGCTTGATCAGCGAGAGCTGAATGCAAAAACAGATGACAACGCCCAAAACCAAAAAGAGGACAAAAAACTCAAAGATGCGGAGGCCTTTCATGGAGCCATCGGGGCGGTAAAAGATGAGGATGGCCATGACGTCCAGGATGGAAAGGGCACAGCCAGCAACAAGGGGAAGCTTGGGGATGAGGAGATTTAGCGCAATGGCCGTTCCAATGACCTAGAATAAGAGTGTCAGTCGATGAGTGCCTTGGGATTGATAAGGCAGTTCAATGTTACATACCTCGGCGATGTCTGTAGCGATGATGGCCACTTCTGCCAGCACGTAGAGGAAGTAGTTGAGCCATCGCGGCAGATAGGCGCGACATGCCTGTGCGAGATCCAGCCCTGTGACGGTGCCGAGCTGGATGGCAAGACTTTGCAGCAGGATGGCAAAGAGATTGCTGAGCAGGACGATGAACAGGAGCTTGAAGCGGTAGGAAGAGCCTGCAGCGATGTCGGTAGAGTAGTTTCCAGGATCGACTATGTAAGAGTTGGAGTCAGCGATTCAATCCTTTTTGCCTTGTTCTCATGTCAAGAATATGGCATGGGCAATCCGAGTCATCACCAGTGCAGAGAGATGCAACTTACTGTATGCAACAGAGACCATAAATCCAGGTCCCACGAATCTTCCAAATGTCATTAAAACATGCCTCAGCCTTCCAAGCGGCGTCCTGTCTGTCGTCCCTGAACCACGCCCATTTGACGTCGCGATGGAATTGCGATCTTGATCACCGCCAACAGACGCAAGGATGATGCCTGCGGCGATGTGCGCGCTCTGATCTTTACTGTCGGCGCCCCTGTCTTGGAATGAGGCCACCGGCGGCGATGTCTGGACGCCAATTGAGTCGTCTGCGGCATTGACGCCACCGCCCTCGGTATTTGGTGTCCTGTCCATGACTCTTACTTCCGTGTCTCTACCTTGAAGGTCGGTGTTTCGTTACTGTCACCACCCACTCACCTGCCTCTTGAATCTCTTGAAGGCAAGCTGACAGAGTAAGTCAAAAAATACAAAGCAGAAAGCAGTGGAACTATTTCGACCGACTTTCTGCTGACGTGCCCTTTGAAGGTTATTTTTTTTTTTCCCTCAAACAAACGGTCGCTTTAACTAAGCCCCCTTCCACCTGTTGGCACCTATGAATCAGAGAGCCAAACGACAGCAGTCACGGAGTCGCGCAGCGCAAAGCAGCGTCCCGGCATAACCCCCAGCGGAAAACAAAAGAGATGCAGAACTTGGGGTTCCGGAATTGATCGAATTTTTCCTTCTTTATTGAGAGGTCACTGCCACACTCAAACTCCCTGCAGCTTTTTCCGAAGGACAGAAGTGGAGCCCGGCTGAGCTGACTTGGCGTTTTCGGAGGTCAAAAGTTGGCCGGATAGGGACAAATGACTGGTGATTGTGTTTGCTGGCCCAGACATAGTCCTCTTGAGAATCTGTGGGGTTTTTGTTTCCTTTTTTTTTCTTGCTTCCTTCGTTTTGAAGTGTTGGATGGAGAAACGAGAGAGAGAGAGGGAGTGAGAGAGAGTGAGATGTGGCAATCTATAGGAGCTTAATGGAACTAGCAAAGAATTCAGGAGCCGCCCGCTCGGGAGTGCCACAAATCAGTTACGGCATCGGTTCTCCAAGCCCCCGAATCTGCCCGGAAAGACCTGCATCCGGTGCGCGGGCCGAGTTTTGATTTGCTAAACACCTTGATCGAGACTCTTCATCCGATCTTGTCTTTTTCTTTCTCCTCTCTCGTCCTCTTTTTCTTCGTGAGGATGCAGATTGTTTGGCTGCAACTTCGAGAATGCAACGGATTTCTCGTTGCAGATGGATGATGTGCAGTCTGTCCCGGCCGGTATGATCCGCCTCGGCGACGCAAGCCGAGAGGAGGAATGCTGGCTCACGGTGGTCTGTGGTTTCAGCCAGTGAATCACATGAATGAAAAAAAAAAAAAAAAAAAAAAAAAAAAAAAAACAGGCAAAGTCCGGGAAACCAAGCTTTGCCAAGAGGCAAAAAGCTAGCCAAGAGCTTATTTCTTTTCGTGCTGCAGGCGACTATTAAACTATTAATACATCAGGCACAGAATATGTAGGGAGTCTGTCTAAGCTGAGCAGAGCAGCCACAGGTCAGCAGCCCAATGTTCATTTGAATGATGCTGCTCTGGGCCAATCTACATGGAATCACGGGCCAAAGGCAACAATGATTACAGCCCAGCTAATCACGACGCATGCTCTCCATATACTGTACCTATACGAAGCAAACTCTTGTAACCCCTGCAAAGCGAAGTAACCGTCTGCACCCAATTCTGGCCCCCGCCTCCCTCTTATACCGGGTTTCCCCGGAGTTCGATTTTCTGCTATCTGGCGGGTGGAGGCCATCCGGGTCCCTCTAGCCTCTTAGTTTTGGCGGAGAAGGGGGAAAAGCCACACGAAATGCGGTGCAGGTCAGACGAGCTTGCATTTTGGCATCTCGGTTCCCCAGACTCTGACTGGTACCCGCGTCTGGCCGGGTTTTTCTTCACTAAGCCGAGATATTGGCGATCGTTACATCATAACGGCCATTGTTAATCACAAACAAAAATGCGTGAATACTCGAATAAAAGTATGCATGTCAATCAAAGCAAGTATGGGCGATGCGACATCGAATAATGGCTCAAATCTCGTGAGTGGTGCAGAAAGTCCATCGGGCTTATCCCGGTGTTCGGTTCGGAATACGACTCTGGGATCCGGTTTGTCCATTCGTGCCGATCTCATTCAGCCTCAAGGACATCAAGGTCATGAATTGCTATGGAAATGAATGATTTTTATGCCAATACAAAATATAAAAATTCATCAAATTAAAAAAAGAACATGCCTAAGAATGTGATTCTTTCCTCAAGCAGTCCTTGACGACCCATCCATCCATCTAGTGGTATATGTGGAATTCCCAGCCTTTTTATTCAAATCTTGATAAAAACCCCTTCCCCCCCTTCTAACAAACCGCACTTGAGTCTGTTGAAAGACTTGTTTTGGTTTCCTCTTTCTCGGTAGTCGCCCAAAACGCCATGCTAAAATGTCAGATACCGCCGCCGCCGCCCCCACCGTATATCCTCTCCTCTGTCCTGTCGGGCTCCCCTCTAATACGGCGTAATCTTCAACAACCCAATTCTACTTGTACAATTGTATAGATCGGCAGTCAAATATAGATTCCGAAGAATCATTTTATTTATTTCTGCTTCTTGCCCGACTTGGCCGCTGCTCGCTCGCGCTCACGCTTAGCATAAATACCAGCAGTGAAGGGATCCTCGAATCGCAGAGCAACAATGTACACGACCAGCACAAGAAGAGTCAAGGCAACACCAGCAGGCTTGCCATAAAAAAGCGCAGTGCCCAAAAAGTTCATCGTCGAGCCCCAGTACATCGGCGCCGATGTCACGTTGAAGGGGAAGCCCGTCACCATCTCATCCATGAGGATGCCGCAGTAGTCGCCCAAGAAAGTACCGGTAATGCCTAGCCGCCATGTCGATGAAACGACGAGGATCATGCCAACTGCAAACAGCACAGATCCAGCAGCTTGTGAGTACAGCGTCGTCAGAAGAGGGTGCGATGGCTGGTCCTCCAGGGCTGCCTTGTACAGCGAATCGCGGACGAGGCCGGCCGAGAAGATGGCGATTGCGAGGGCATAGCAGGCGGTGTAGCGATTGCCGCCAAACAGCCGCGTCAGGATCCTGTTGTGATACTCTGTGGAATTGGTTCTAGCTGTTAGCTGTATTCTGCAGCTCACGAATCGCGAGAATCTATTTCGAACCTTGGCGGGCAACAATGCTGTAGGTAGAATGCATTAGTAAACAGCTCAATCCAATTGCATGTGAAAGAGGAATGGAATGGCGTCGCCTCTTACTTCCAGGCCAGCGGGTTAAAGATAATTGATGCTGCTGAGACTATTTCGATGCGCAAATCATCATATTAGCCACACTTTCACTCTCTGGAGAAGCCCTGTTCACGTACCCAACAAGGTCTTCTTGTCCAGATCGACATAGTCGACTAGGTCTGCGATGCTGAATGATGACGCCATTGCGAGGTTGTATGCGTAGGTAGCTTGGGAAAGTAAACAAACACAGGTGGAGAAGGTGAAAAAGGAAAGAAAACAGAAAGAAAAAAAGGTCTTAAAAATCGTAAGAGTACACAATCACAGGCGAGACAAGAAGGAAACGTGGCGTCTATTACTCCGAATTCCGCATCCAATCCCAGAGGTTTGAAAGCTGCAAGCTCATAGCGTCATTGCTCCCGGGACGGCTGGCAGCTGTTTAACTCGTTCGGATGCGGGGATTGGTTCATGCGTGGTCACTTAGATGGGGCCTCAACAAAATTGGCGTCTGTCACAAGCAAATTGTCAATTCCAACCAAGCCCCCGACAACAGCCGCGTCTGCCAACGTGAAAATGATAGGCTGGGCAAGAAAAAAAATCAATAAAAAGAATCCCGCTACTCCGTATGAGCACTAACCCATGAGAAAGCCAAGGGGAATGCAGCCGCTAATCCTAAAAATACACAGGCTACAGGTATGTATGTATGAGACTGGCTGGATAATAGCAGAATAGGAAAAAAAAAAAAAAAAATAGCTCGCGTGTCCAAACATCCAACAGAAAGTCCATTGCCTTTCGCCCCCTCCAAGCATCCAGGACGAGGCCCATGTTCATCCAGTCGATACACTGGGCCAGTATGTGGTATCTATAAATCCATTCAGGTTCCCTCACAATATAGAAATCGTCATCATCAGCTCATCCACAGTTTGTGGCTGGTTTGGTAGTATTACCCCTTCCCCTATAAACGCCTGAAAAACGCCGCCCATAGTGACATGTTTATCGCCTGTTCCTCGTCTTCTTCCCTGCGGTGGCAGTATCTTCTTCTTCTTCGTCTTGACCCTTCTTGAGGTCCTCAGTCAGGCCCCATTCTTCCTTGTCGTACCAGTCCTCGCCATCTGACATGTCCCGATTTGGTCCAGAGTGTGCCTCTGCTTTTGACCAATGCAGGACGTCTTTACGAAGTCTTTGAGCTCTCAGCAAGCCCAAGTGGAGCCTGGCGGCCCCCCGGCAAACCTCTTCTTGCTTCTGCACGTATAGGGATAGAAGCTTCCTCATGTCTTCAGCTTCGTTGTCGGGTAAACCAAGGTTTCGGTCGAGTGCGGCAGTTGAGGGAGGTAGGAACATTGGGTGGATATAGGACTGGCTGGTTCCGACGCCATTATGAGAGACTTCGTTTGCTGGTTCGCCGCCATCTTGCATATGCACGTCTTCGCTGGGCAGGCGGCTTCCCTTCTTACGACCCTGACTTGCAGCTTCGGTCGATGGCTCTCCACCATTTGTAATTTTAGCTGTGTCACCATTGGCTGCGTCTTTGCCGTTTTCATGCTTCACGTCTGCTGCTTTGGATTGGTCCTTGGGAGCTCTGTCGTCTGTTTCCATCATCTCATCTTGCCTGGGAGGCGTCTTCCTCTTCTCTGATGCATCGGCATCGTCCATGGGCACGTCGACTTCGGCCGAGGCGGCAGCACCGTGTTCGCTCGACGCTTTTGAATCGTTTGTAGCCCGAGCTCCGGGCGCAGCATTTTTGCTAGTCTCGCCATTTAGATTGGCTGGTGAAGACGCCCCCTCGCCTGTCTTTGTGGAATTTTGAGACTGGCGAGCAGCGTCTTTTTCAGTATAAAAATCGATATCGTTCGTGCCGACCATGGTTGAACATGGCACCCACGTGGAGTCTCCACAAAGAGAGGTCCACAGGTGTCGAACCTGCCACAGCGACCGGTTTTCCTTTTGCATTATGCGAGAACTCTGCTTAACTAGTTCTGTGAGGGTATTGGAAGTGAACGGCTTGGAGAGGACGGGGTGGGTTGGCAGGTCGGTTGAAGCAGTAAGCGGCGCAAGGATGTCTGTCAAAGTTAGCGCGGCCCTGTCCCAGCGGATTTTCGCGAAACATACGTTCTAGGCGAATGTTTGCATATGGATCTAGCTCAGCAGCTGATATTATGGCCTCTTCGACACGGGCGTCGTCATCGTCGCTATCGAATTCGTAGCCGTCATCGTCGACCAAGGGAGAATTGCGATGGATGATGGACCTTCGCACACCGGCGTACTCCACGGACTGTGTCAGATTAGCCATCGCGCCTCGCCCAGCTGAGATTCAGCAAGTAGTACCTCTTTGTAAGCGCCTGGCCCTGCCGTGGGCATCAATTGTCCCTTGTGTGCGAAACGCGCCCTCTTCTTTAATTTGTTGCCGCGGTTGGTGAAGCTTTCGATCTCGGAGTCAGAATCGGATTCTGTGGGCGAGGCCACGAGGTTAGCGTGATTCAACTGGCAGCGGGCGTCAAACGTCTGTAGGGAGCTCACCATAAGCCCTGCGTTTGAAGGCCTTCTTCATGCCGGCGATGGTCTCGGCGAAGAGCACCTGCTGCGATGCCATGATGAGCAGATTCCGAGGCCGGCCGGCCGCTGACGAGGGTAGAGCTGCGTGGAGAGAAGAGAAAAGCCGACGGCGAGCACAAGGTTCGACGAGACGAGAATTCGGCGGAGCAGATCTATTCGTGGGGAGCGGCTGATACGTCGTCTAGCGCACAGGATGCGGCGTCATAGAGATCGGCCTCGCACAGCAGACTTCGAGGCTTGTGTCATATGCCAGAAACGGGTTGGAGGAGGAGCAAATTGGCCCACGACGAGGAGAACCGGCAGAAGCGCAGAGGCGCTGGGCAAGGCTGCTCTGCTCTGGCTCTGCCCACTTTTTTTCCTAAGCTTCTACTACCGGCACAGGCAAAATGACATGGGCCAATGAAAACCCGAGACCCGGAAGCTCACTTTTGCCGATGCCGTGCGGTAAGAGTGCTTTTGGGATTGGTTTTTGGAGGTGTGACGTAAGATTGGGATGTTTTACCGGAGATTAAGCGATATCAGCCGCTGGATAAGAAACGTTCTGGATACTAATGCATCTGAGTTCACGACGTTGTATTGAAACACCCGCAATATTTAGTGTCTGCTTGTAAAGTCGACGATAATTGTAAAGTAGGATACATGATACATACTTCAAGAGAAAAATAAACTTTCAAATCCGTGTTGCCTCAATGGATTTGAGTCGTTGTCATGCGATATGAAGATTGTCAACTGGAGACTGCATTAGCGATATCTCAGAATCCACACATACCACTTACACCAAAAAAACACTACGGCGAGTGTTCTAACAGGTAAAAATCACAGAATTAATCAAGATTTTGGAAGTTATCATAAGCTTGGGAAGTGTTTTAATTGCAACTATCGCCTCAGCTTCGCAAGTTCTTCTAATTGTAGATGACCCGTAAATGATAGCTTAACTACGGAGGATACTTGTTCTATAGCAGTCCCCGAAAATATTGTACCATGCATGCTTTTACCCGCTCCATCTCCAATTTTAGATTTTGAGTTGTTTTTAAGGCTTGGAAGATCTGCCGCCAAAGCTGTTGGCAGCCGAGACTTATGACGCAGCCAGGTCTAGCTTTGGCAACAGGTTTTGCCGCTCCTGGTTGGGGGAAGAAGGAATCCAATAGAAACCAAATACGCCAAGTGCGTGCCTAAAAACTGTAAATCTACAACATAAGAGGCATTCGGCTCATTCTCGTAGATCTTCAATGCCACCAGGGCATTGGCGTCATTTAGTTCCGGTGCAAAGGAGTTGCCAGGCAAATCTCTCACAACGAAGTGGAAGAGCGGGAGCAGAGCGTAAGAATCCTCTTTCTTGACGTCGATGACATACTGTTTGACCTTTGCGGACCACTATCGGTATGGCATTATGGGTGCCTCATAGCCATAGACCTCAAGGGCACCAGTCCAGTCATTGAGCATCAAGCGCGGGCGGCTGGTTACCTGTGCCACGGCTGCAGATTGTCAGAGGGGGAACGCAGAGTAGACCACGATACGACTGGCCGGAATGACGGGCACAGCGTTGATGGTATCGATAATATCTGGGCGTCCAACTACCTGCAATGATCATTCCATGGTCGGAGCAAAAAGTCGTCCGTAACAGCAATGCCGGATGTTAGATCCTTTTTGGAGAGTTTACGGTAATGGTCGTTACACATACAATGTCGAAGTTGAGCTAACAGATGGTAGCTTCTAAACGTTTCCATTGGCACAAAGCTGAATGTAACCCAGTGTGCTGAGCACCTTGATCGAAGACTTGAGTATGGTAGCATCCGGTTGACCTGGGCACCGTTGTGGATGACAACATCAACTTCAACAGAGAGGCGGACTCAATCGTCCTGAGAAAGACCAAGCTGCGGCTTTCCAATAATTTCCTACCACGACTTAAAGCCTGAACGAAGTTTCCTATTCTTGAGACCGTTGTTGAGGATGGAAGGAATCTATAATGGAATAGAGTTATCACGTGCTTGTAACAACGCATTTAATATCATCAACACAGTCAACACTTAGCTTCTTAATTCACTTCATACACAATACGATATCTAATGCTCATTGACCGTGTGCCTTCCAACAGGTTATGAGCCCTTTCAGCTTCCACTGAAAAGAAAACTAATTCTGAGCCTCTCTTCCGTCAACGCGGTGCTGCACACCCTTGTTGGGCCAAACGCGTCTCCCTCCACAATCATCAGAACCCACCTGACATGATCAAAATGTCGACTATTGATTCTTGCGGATTCAAACTGAATCTGTCGAGCCTGATTAAGCTCAACAGCACAGGAGATAATTATTCGGAGTGGTGTGCCTCGTGGAAACTCGCACTTAAGTTTGTCGACTTGTGGGAAGTCATTGAAGAAAAACCACCGACCTTCACTGCATCAACCAGCGAAGAAATAGCTGACTACAAGAAATGGGAGAAAGCCAACTCCGGGGCCAAACTCATGATGATAATAGCTGTTCATGACAACCATATTACACTAGTGACAGACTGCCCGACTGCCCATGATGCTTGGAATACTCTGCGAGGTCAATTTGACAGAGATACAACAAAGTCCACAATGCTGCAAGTCCGCCACCTGTTTTCCATGAGATATAATGAAAATGAAGACCTGGTCAAACACATCAACGACTTCCACAGACGATGGTCTCAACTGGAGCGACGATGCAGAAGTTCCACCCACGGAGTGTCGAAGAACTTCAGCGCGCTATTCTCCTCCGAGTCGATTAAGGGAGCAATCTTTCTGACTACCCTGCCTGACAGCATGAACTCAATTGCCGACAACTTTGGCACCAGAGGCATCAGCGAATTCGTCGATATTCGGGCCAAAATGCTTCCATAAGCCGTAGGCCTTCATTAATTTTTCCAACTGAGCAATACCATCCGCCGGATCCTTAGCTCGTACGAGAGCGATAACATATGCCTTGATTGGGACCTCGAGGAGATAGCTCACAATCTATGAGCCCAGGAGGCCAGTGGCACCGATTAGAAGCACGCGAGGTGAGGTGACTGCGCCTGCTGTAGGAATAGATTTGGAGTTTTGCTTACCAGGTCCCTTGCGTCAGTTGCATACGCTTCATCCTCAACGTTCTTAGCTGCGTCAAGGGGCATGGCTTCTAGGCGCAGGCAAAATATTTAACAGAAGACATCAGTCGCCTTATGCAGCTTGTATCATTCAATCACTAATTCTTCCATTGCTAAGTCTTAGAGGCGTCTAAAAATGCTGTGAATGAGATAGGTCTTAAAAATTCAATAAAAAATGCTATGAAAGATCTCACTAAATGTTCAAATCAAAATATCGCCTATGCCCCGAGAAGTGGAATGCGGTTCATAAATTGAAGTCCATTCGGAGGAAATGCAATAAAGCATGTTATTCTTTCTTTCTTTGAACTACCTTTACTTGCTGTTACGACCTGGTTCAGTCTAACATATAGAATCCCTTACAAGCAGCTGGTTCCGTTACAGTAATTGCTTCAATAGTGATTGGCCCAATCTTTTGCCCTGTTTGGCTTAACGGTATAGCGGAGCGTTACCCTTGCTTGCTACTTTTGGGGTGCAACTGATAGTCTTTATAATGTTAGTGGGGTTGGTCTGGGAAAGAGATCGAGCGTCGCTATGACCGGAGAAGTAGGCGACGGTGACGACATAGAAGCTATCCTCATCAAAGGATAACTTGGTTGAAACGTTGAGTAGCCAGACTGCCCTTTAGGCCCATTGGGCTGATACTGAATGCGATTCACTGCGTTTCAAGATAGGTTGATCAAGCCTGTGATTTACACTATCCTCTCAAATGTCAGATTTTGATTTGCAACATTGTGGTGGAACTTGGCGGAGCATGTGTACGGACCTCTTGAGGTGTCAGCTCATTCTTATCTTTCGAACTTCAATGAGTCAAAAGCAAACAGTTTCCTATGGAACCTATGTAATTCAATTATATGAAACCATATGCTTGTGTAGCAGATCGTAGTGAGATTAATATAAGCAAAAATTTGGTTTTATTCCAGATCTAGTTGGTGGCTCAATGTGAAGGCTAGACTATGAAATGAATCAATTGGAGAGATACGCGAAATTAGTGAAATTATAGTATAGCAGTTGTTTTGAAACAAGTTCCTTAAAGACGCTGATAGAAAGCTGATAGTAGAGAAAAGGCAGAATATCAACGGATGTGGAAGATTTATTCATAACCCAAAGTTTCCAGTTGCGAGCTAATGGGGTTGAAAATAATTAATCCAGCCTTTCGTGGATAATAGGAGTTTATAAAGAACTCAATCATGGAGGAAGAAGAGGCGAAAAGTATTTGCAAAGTAATAAAACGCTGCATCTTATAGAAGTGAAATAATGAAAAGAGATCACAGAGTCTACAAGAGAATAGACGAATATTCAATTCCACGATATAGCTCTCTTGATACAAGCGCGGCTTGTGAGAATCTAGACTGGACTATGTTTTACCATAAGGAGAATAGGCCTGTCTACATATTGGGAGTCAGACCACTAGGCAACCCAAGCTCTATGAGGCTACTATATCCGAAGACATGATCCTCACCCTGACAGGGGTGGCATATCGGCGTCGTCCGAAGGACTCTAGAAGCACCCCACGCTCACGCTATATGAAAGTAATGAGAAGAAGCTGGTCAAAAACTAAAAGCAAGTGTCGAGACTAAGATTTGCAGACTAGTTTCGTGCGATGAGATGGCTAATGGGATCGCCATGATGCTAGCGTAGTGTCTCAGGCGAAGGCGGCTGCGGCTTGTATAGCTAGTACGGTGATGGAGGCGATACATATAGGCGGCATGTGGAAATTAGACAAGGAAGGGACCTATTTTAACGGCTTCTAAAAAAACATGACATGGAGCTAGCATGTGTCATGCAGCTAGTTTAGTGGCTGAATTAGTAAATTGAATAGAACATGGGCATGAGCTCCATGGCCTGATTGTTGTGAACTGCATATGCCTACTCGTAGTATTGTCAGTTAACATGGGTTGAGAACAGACATGCCAAAGCTATTACTGATTTCCAATGTAGCTAATAGAGCCATGTAGTCTCAGCTCCTAAATCCACAGTTCACAGCAACTACAGTACTGATCCCCTGCCTCCAAAGGTCGTATTTAGAGAATTTTTCTCAGTCTGATGATCCATCCACTCTCGGAGCATAATACGGAGCAATGTAACGAAACCAGCTTCCGATACGGACGACTCCGAGATGCATGTGCTCCGAGCACGGTCCCCACCGCGGCCTGCTCCGATACCGCTTCAAAGCTCTCTTGCTATTCTTCGAATTTTTTTTTCTCGATGCTCGAGTCAAGCTCTTGCCCACATGAATCCACAATCAAAGATCGATGATCCACCGTTCACTTTGCGCAGACTTTTGCGGCGTTCATGAATGAAATACGAGCGGCTTCTTCCAACAGCGAATCACAATCGGTCTGGTGGTCTAGTGGTATGATTCTCGCTTAGGGAAAACCCTACAGCTTGTTTGCGAGAGGTCCCGGGTTCAATCCCCGGCCAGACCCGTTCTTCGAGAGTTTCTCTTGGAGAATTTCCTTTTTTGAATCATCAATCATTATTGAAATGGTTCCTATTTGTTGGAGTAGTTAGCATGTAGTGGTAGTAGCAACATTACTTGGTCAACCACCAAATATTTGCCTGTTCTTTTTGCGATTTCCGCTTATAAGAAGAGCACCAGTACTGATACGTTTTGGCACTGTATCATTTTGTACAAAGCATCATCAATGAAAGTCCGATATGAATAATTTTAAAAGTAGTACGTAAATGATGTGGGATTAGCAGCCTTTTGTAGGTGTGTGTAACTTGGTAGCACTAAGCCTTTCGCGACTACAATCGAAGGACTGGATGCAAGCGGCTGCTGCTAATGGAGCAAACTCATAGAATTAATACGCGATAGAAAGAGAAATAAAGATACTTCAAAACTTTGGGTATTGCAATTATTATATTATATATACAAAGATTAATTTACTCTAATCACATTCGAACTGCTAAGCATGCTGCAGCCACCTTTTCCAGAGGTAGCTATTATGGCATCCATTACTGGAAAAGATGATAGTAGACACGCTTCCATGAAGGCATAGAAGCGACATACTCACGGTATGCGCGGATCTCGTCCCAGTTCAGGTCACGACGGCCAGTATCAACATCGATCTGCTCAACCTTCAACCAACCAGTGCGCTTCCAGATATATCCAGCTAACCAGAAAGCAAGGACGATGGGGAGTGCCAGATATGATTGGAAGAAGCCCTCGGCATCATTGAGAGCGTGCTGTCCAGGAGGAGCAATAGCAGTGAAGAACTGAGCAGCAAAGACGATAAAGCAGATGAACAGTCCAATCCAGGATCCGGCGACGCCAAAGATGGCTCGGAATGGGATTTCATCAAGAGAGTGTCCGTGATACTTCCATGCCGCGCGGAAACGAATATGAGCCAGACAGATAGCGGCCCAGGCGAAGAGAACAGCAAGACCAGAAAGGGCCTGCAGCCAGTTGAAAACAGTAGGTCCAGAGGCGTTCAGGTTGATGTAGGCGAGCGCGCCTGTAAGGAGCATGACGATGGTAGATGGGAGACAGCGGCCAGAGCGATCAATGTAGGTGAAGAGTTTGGGAGCATACCCCTGCTGCGCCATCGCAGTCAGAGTGCGTGAACCGCCGTAAACGCTGGAAACACCAATGGAAATGACGGAAATGAGGATGACGGCGTTCATGAAGTGATCGAAGCCGTTTAGGCCAGCATAAAGTCCAACGAGAACGAAAGGCGATGCCTTGACGTCGGTATAAGCAGCGCTGGAGAGGAGTCTCGGGTCATCAGAGGGAACCAAGAGACCGACAAAGAAGAGACCGAGCACGTAGAACAAGGTAATTCGCCAGAATACCTGCTTGATGGAGCTGGGCAGTGACTTGACTGGGTTGCGACTCTCGGCAGCGGCGAGACCGACGAGCTCAGTGCCAGTGAAGGAGAAAGCTGCGGTGACAAAGACAGAGCAGAAGCCTCGGAAGCCATTGCGGAATGCACCAGGGTCGTGCCAGTAATGAGCTCCCACGTATTCACTGTATTTTCCTCTCGAAGGACCACCGCCAAGCACAAGCACAAAGCAGATGATCATGAAGACGACGGTAGCGGCAAGCTTGATAACCGAGGACCAGAACTCTTCTTCGGCATAACCAATGCTTCCAAAGACGTTGATCAGGATAATGGCGACCCAGAAGATGGTAATCCAGACGCCAACGCTGATATCTTGGTTCCAATATTGTATGACGAGGGAGCAGACTGTTAACTCGAGCGGTAAGACGACGAACCAGAGGAAGAAGTAATTCCAGCCGACGGCGAAACCAAATGAGGGGTCGATGAAGCGAGTTGCGTAGGTGTAGAAACCTCCGGAAACGGGATACATGATGGCAAGTTCACCAAGAGCATATACTATTCGCATTTCATTTATTAGTATGGACTATCGTAAAATTATTGTTTGCAGAGCGATATGGTGTATAACTTACCGACATTGAAGACCATGAAACCGACGACGAGGAAGCAGATAAGAACGGAAGCGGGACCCTGAATAACATGTTAGCATCTCTGATTTCTTTTCCCCTTGAATAATTAAATTGCAACTTACACCTTTGGACAGTGCACCACCAGAACCAACGAAGAAGCCGGCACCGATAGAGCCTCCAATGGCAATCATCTGTAAGTGTCGAGTCTTCATCGCTCGGTCCAGCTCCACCAATCCCAGGCCATAATGCTTCTTCTGGAATGACTTGGCGTTGAGTCCATTTCTGGTCCAGAAATCCTCTTCATCGTAGGAATTCACATAGTCTGACTGACGCACCACGGCAGTGTCCTGCACGGCCTTGGATTCTTGGCCATAGTTGCCCTTCTCCTCAGGCGTGTCGCCCGAGCTTGCCCGTCGGGACATTTTTTATAATGTGTTGTTTTCTTCCGTCTGCTGCAGCGTCTCTTTTTGGAGAATTTGGGGTATAAGCACCAAAAAAGTTCCGTAGCGTGGGCTGTAATTGGCGGCGGCGGCACTTGGATCTTTCGGCGCCGCAGGTTTAGAAGCAGCCTTTCCCGTACTATACTACGGTTATGTATGTCTTATGCAAGGGTGGGTAGGTCTAGAAAATTTCTAGAAGCCTTTGATTATACAGCCTAAATAAGGGAAACAGAAGGAAGGGTAAAATAAAGGGAGCTGGGCGCCAACACCACTTTATAATTTTGTGGTGATGCTGCAAACACTAACAGCCCTCTCCGATGTTACACAACATCCTGGCCCAACAGCTCGATCAACTCACAAAGCGGATACCTGAGTCAGTGGGCAAGAAGCTTTGCGATAGCCGGGACCGGAGAGCAAAAGCCAGAGAGCTTGTGTGAAAGTGATTCCATTTCGCGAGGCCCTGCGCCGGATTATGGGGCCTGCCATGGAGCGGTTCTCCCCATAACATACAAAAGCAGTATAAAGCACAGCGTTAAGCTGTGTACTGCCGCTAGCCAAGGCGCCCGTCTTATTTCTGAGGCAGTTCTTGTTCGTATGAGAGGCAAGGCCTCTGTATCCACCATTCACGACGGCGGTTCGCTGGCCGCCAAGGCACAGTCCGCGCGAGGCTCCATGGTGAGGGTTCCATCCAGGACCCAGATGGACCGTTGCTAATCCCGGGAGATGTGTAGGGCGCAGAGTACAAAGCCCACTATTAGTAGTGTGGCTGGCCCAGTCCGTGGGCTGCTGTTAGGTAATTGCTATGCTAACGACAGGGTTGCCGAGATGCTGAAAACTAGTTTTCTAATCCAGTACGGAGCATGTTTACGCAAAAGCAGGCTTTGTATTGGTGGTGCAAGACGGTTTTGGTGGGTTCCCTTTATTCTGACTCCTATGCCCTCCCCCACTTGGGTTGGTGATGGCTTTATTTTTTTCCATGGGGGTTTTGAAGGCAGGGAACTCGCTCAGATGATACTTCGCGGGGAATTCAATTCTATGAGTAAAAAGATGGAAGAAAAACGTAACAACTTTGGGGAAAACGGGATGCAGTCTCTTGGCGGGCTTACCCCGGATCTCGAGTGTCTGTTGAAGTCTACATGTATGCAAAGATTAAGTTTTGATTCAAGCTCTCAAGACCTTCTCGTACTATTACTTAAAACGAAACTGTGTGTCTGCTCCGAGTCAAATGCTTCACAATGGCCTTATACGGAAAGTAAATGACAAGAAAAAAAAACAACTCAGCCGCATGCACCTAGTCTTGGTCCCGTAAGTGCCACCAAGAGCATAATCCAGTCTTATGCAGCTGCACGTTGCCGCCCAGAGGATTCATGAGGCGAAAAAGCCAAGCAAAATGGCTTGATTAAAGTTATTCCTCTCCCCTCGCTAGAAGCCAAAAAGAAAAAGAAAAAAGGCCAAGAGCCGTTACCCGCTTTTAAATCCTTGTCGCGAGTCATGTCACCAAGAGCCCCCCAAACAGGTTGGCCCGCTTCCCCAAACCTGCCCCAGACTCCGCCGTCAAGGCGGGCACCAAGCAAGTCTCTTCGTAAAGCTGGTCGTGATTTTCCAAGATTGCCGACGCTGGCCACAGTTAAAGGCCGGATTTGTTTCCGCCAGGCCCCAAAATTCGTGCTGATCGTGCTTATTAGGCTTATGGCACTTCGCAAACCGTCGGGTGGCTTTTGGCCCTTTGTCAGCAGCGGGTGATTTACCGATGAACATGGCGCCACGTTGATGGCGGCCTCCAAGTGATTGGTTTGTGTGTTGACGGCTTTTGGCTCTTGACAAGGTAGATGGTCTCATATCGATAGCTTCGTTTGTGGTTTAACTTGTCGACAATAGGGCGTGATGTCAATCAACAATGGTGGCTTCTGACTTTGGGGATTGGTTCAGGTGCTGAAGACCTCTCAATCTGGAGAGTCATGAGATCAAACAACTTGTTTCAATAATCATCAAATGAATTGCAACAAATCGAGAAGCAATGAAAGAGATGCTTTGAGAGAAATTAGGTAAGACGCTCAGAGACAGAGAAGCTTTGTGAATGCTTCGGTATAAAACTATCTAAAGCAGATGACTTGCTCTTTATTGGAAGCTACAAATCGACAACAATCGCAATCAATTTGCATTTCCTCTCAAGCTTAGCGGATGCTAAACCATAATCATATCTTCTAAGAATAATAATCCCAGTATGGTGCAATATTATCGGCAATTGTTTACTCTCTAATTTAGCATCCATCTAGATATTGATGGGCCAAAGCTAGCTCTAGAGCACGGTTGTGTCTTGAACGTAATACTTCTTACATCTTTTAAGCTATCACATTGGTGCCCTCTCCTCTCCCGTGTAGTTAATTAGTATCGGCTAAATAAAAGCCCATGTCCAATCAAGCGTGTTGGATCATGAGATCCTTGACGTGATTATGAACAAGACGCTCATAAATGCATCTTCCTTTCTCCACATCTTCAGCTGCATTTCGGAGCTACAGCCTCGGATATCTCGGCTCCAAGAAGGTATTTGTAATAACCGAATCTTTCGTATTGCTCGTTCTACAGGGTTCACTATTCTAGAACAGTGGGATATGCTCAAGATAAAGGCACCTTGGAGAACCTGGACCACCACAGTAAATGGTCAGCAGACTGTGCCTCTTGAATTGCACTCTAGCTACTTCCAACTGAAACGTTCTCTGGATAACAAAGGGGAAGTCATTCATCGTCCGCTAAACCAACTACTACAAGTGCTACATGAAACCAGGATGAACAAGTGGGTCAGCTACGGTGAAATCGCGTCTGCCAAGGGCGCCGCAGCACATCCCTCGTGTTCAGCTCAAGAAACCTGGGGTTAGTCCCAGTTGATTCAACGACTTTGTGTCCGTAATATAATTCAACCAGAGTGATGAATTAACACATCTATACAAGTTATAAGCGAAAATCGTTTACTTTCCGAATTTCGAATTCAATTACCTGTTTGGGAAGGCCGGCCCCGGTCGCGAATCGACGCCGGGCCCGATTTGCGGAGACTTTGAGCTCCGCAGACGCAGTGAACGTGTGAGGGGAAGGTTATGCTGCATACTGTAAGACACCGTAATTATGAATGCAGCGCCAATGCAGCCGTCGTTTAGTCTCATAGGAAAGGAAATATACAATCTTGGCTCCGTATTATGGTTGCAATGGGGCTGGGCCGCTTAGAGGACAATGCAACCCTGCGCATTTTGCGAGCGGCTGACCAAGGTCGATATGGCGTCCTCGCCGCTGTTTGGTAAGATCTCATAATACGTTACAACCAATTCCAATTAGTGGGATGTCGTACCTAGGATTCATATTCTCATTATTCTTGCTGGTAGATACAACCTAGAACAGGTGCTGGGCTTCGTCAAAGCAGCAGAGAGGCGGAAATCCCCTCTCATCATCCAGCTCTTCCCCTGGGCCATCACTTCCTCCAATGGCGTCCTGGTCCATGCAGCTGCCCAGGCCGCTCGCCAAGCTTCTGTCCCTGTGGCAGTGCATCTGGATCATTGCCAAGATGAAGATATGGTTAAGCAGGCGTGTCTACTGCCGTTCGACTCCATCATGATAGACATGTCACACCACTCCAAGGAGGAAAACCTCGCCAAGACAAAGGAGCTAGCTGTATACTGTCACGCTCACGGTAAAGCGACGGAAGCTGAGTCGGGGAGGATTGAGGGTGGAGAAGACGGTGTCTCGGATACGCTTGACTTGGCCGGACTCATGACGACTGCAGAAGAGGCGCAGCAGTTTGTGGATGCGGGAGTAGACTTGCTTGCACCAGCTTTTGGTAACGTTCATGGGGAATATGGGCCTCGAGGAATTGTTCTAGATTTCGAAAGGTATTCCCCTATTACCTAACATCTTTCTCAGGCAATGACACTAACATGATTCCTACGTCTCTAGCCTCGAACAAGTCAACGAAATTACAAAAGCGAACAGCGTCCTCATCGCTCTGCATGGCGTGACAGGTTACTCTGACACTCTCCTTCACCAGCTTATCGAGTCTGGCGTACGGAAGATTAACGTGAATAAGGATATCCTCGCGGGATACTATGCGCATTTGGAGCAAAAAAATAAATAAGATTCCGTTTACACAACTAGTAGACGAGGCAGTGGAAATAATAGCAGAAACTTTGGCAAGGCAAATGGATGCTGTTGGCTCCAGTGGAAGGGCGTAGCCGGCTTTTTAATTTGACAAGTCAGTATATCATCATAAATTATGGGAATGAATACCTCGTGCATATGATTATCCCGCAAACTAAACGACAACTGTTTCACCATGTCACAACCAAATAGACGCCTTCTATACATGTCATTCTGCCTGTAGTTATTAATCATTTAGGATCTACATGTACTCTATTAACAACTTTCCTATGTCCATCCAGCATCGATTCTGATGCTCTGGGCCACTACTGCTGCACTATCGTCCGCAATCAACCACAGCGCCAATTTTGCCACTTCCACCGGCTGAATCACTCTCTGAATGGCCTGGCTTTTGAAGAGGTTCTTTTTATACTCTGGTGTCAGCACTTCTCTGATTTCCCTCTCCGTCTCGATTTGCCCTGGCATGATGCTGTTTATCCTGACGCCCTGAGGACCAAATTCATGCGCCAGCGATCGGGTCATTCCCACCACCGCTGCCTTGCTTGTCGTATAAGGCAATTGACCAATCCCAGGGACTGCCCAGTTGATGCTTCCAAAGTTGATGATGGAAGCATGGCCTGAAGCAAGAAGCAGACCTGGCATCAGGGCCTGCGTCAAAAAGAACTGATGCCGCAGGTTCACTGCGACGCTCTCGTCCCACCACTGCGTCGTGATATCCATTGTCGGCTTCATCATGGCCCTCGCGGCACTATTCACCAGTCCATCAATCTTTGGAAATTCTGCCAAAATCTTGGCCGCTGTGGGCTTGAGCTCTTCGTCAATCTTGATGACATCGCAGTGGTGGTAGACGGGCTTATGCTTGACGCCCAATTCGAGCATCCTTGCAACCACTGCCGCGGCACGATCGTCCACCACATCTAAGAAGATGACTTGAGAACCTTGCAAGCTGAATAGTTCCACCATTTGAGCTCCAATACCCTGCGCGCCGCCTGTAATGACGACTGTGCGGTCGACAAGGCTGGGATATATCGCGAACTTGGCTTGACTTTCAGCCATGATGATAATGAGTCTCTTCTCTTTTCCTTTTATTTTTCTTACTTTGCTGGTAGTTTGATATTGACAACTTTTTATTTAACAAAAGTCCTTTTTATACTTCACTTTACTTTATATCCGGGATCGGACAAAGATACGAGCTTATATGGCATGTCGATCGCTCGATAACCGCAGTACCCCGCCTTCTCCCCTCTCAGCTATGCTTTTATCCGAGACTAGGCGATTGTAACGTTGTTACCGGGATTCATCAGATGTGACTTGACTTATAATAAAGTTCAAAGAGTTCCGCGATGATTTGCTCTAACGCTGATCCTTCTGCGGAGTTGCCTTTTTCTGTTATTGTTATGAGATGCTAATAAGAGACCCGGCAGTCATAATCGAGATACTCCGTACATAGGCTAGACCTGTGTATGTGAGGTCCCCTTTTGCAGCCATTGATATACCTCATATGAGTTTATAAATTGTCCTGTGAAACCATATACCACCCAATTGAATGATGCTTTGAACTCCTACAAGTCACCTTTCGGCGGCTTCCCCTTCTTCGGCGCACTCCCTCCACCACTTCTCCCTCCTTTCCTAGTTTCCTTCCCAGGTCCCGTATTATGCGCCTGCTTTCCCTCTCCCATGGGCTTGTTGAATTCTTGGTTCGCACCGCTTGCATTCAGCGGGTTTACTTTATTCCCTTGGCCAGCCGCCTCAAGTTCCGATTCAGGATCTGTCTTGCGAGGGTTGAACGCGGCGTCCTTCTGATCCGAGACATCGTCGTCTCGAGCCGACCTCGTGCCATTGTTGGATCTCGGCTTGAGAGATTCGCGATCTTGGGAGTCCTTGTAGGGGAGCCGAAGAGCAGTAGAGGTGTGATACAGGCGAGGGATGCCTGTCGTGCAACGACGCGAAATCTGTGTAATGTGACGAACTGTAGATGCCATGATGGTTGCAATTATGTGTTTATTGTTGATTCATGTTTGAAATGGAATCTAATTGACATGTTTGCATTTCATATTTATTATTTTCATCGCTGAATGCTTGAGGTCATGGTGACGCTTCATGAAGCTCGTGCTGAGGTTGACGTCATGATGTATTATACGGCTTGGGAAAATCATAACCTACAGCAAAATAGCTCGATAAGGGTCCAAAGATATGACCAGGATTCTCCAAAATAAATTATATCTACGACTCTATTTCCTCATATGATATTTTGGATTGCCCTTCCGCTGACGTTTAGCGCATAGGTACACTGTAGACGCTTGGGGGCTAACGATCGACCAACATACTTCTTTAACTGTCATAGCGGTTGGTTTATGACTTACCACATTTGAGATATTGACTCGTCGCGTATAGTTGCCAAATTTAGCTATAGTTAACCAGCTAATTAGCTAAATTGATCCTTCGTAGCCAACACATTTGAGACCTTTGCATCTTGCCCCTTGGCGAGAGTACGTAGACATTGTCAACGGCCAACGTTCTGCGATGAGGATTTCCTCCCTTAGCATGACTTGCGCGAAGCAACGCCAATATTGTAAACAGTCCTTGAGTTGCGTTCATCTCTATGAGAGCTGCAACGACCTTCCGATACTCTGAGCACCTATTGGATGCTGTTGAGAACTGAAGTCGCTCTACCTCACGTTACACTTGAGTACATGTAGCTTTCACTATAGAGAGTAACACCATTGCTTCTATGTATTAATGATACCGAGTTTAGAGATTCACTACAGCATCTGCATCCAAGTAACGCATCCAATCGGAATGCAGAGAAGTTCTACCGTACCGTCGTAATGGAGCTCCCGTAACAGACAATAGGGGCTTCGGAGGTGCCGCCAGCACAGACAAGCAAGGTTCCTCTATGCGCGTGTACTCGTATGTGCGTCGCGTACAGATGGACCCTGCAGATAGCCGGAGTTGCAGCACCAATAGCAATACAGTAATACAGGCTGTAGATGAACAGACCACCGAGTTATCCGAGCGATTCGTCGGCGGGAAATGGCGAGATCTGCCCAATCGTGTGCTGATACACATGCAATATGCGAAGCAGCACAGATAAGTTTCTAGGTGAGCTCGGACTTGAAAACAAGCAACAAATCTCTTCCACTTGCTGGAGAGATGAGTAAAAGGGATATCTTTGTCTTCTTTTTATGAGTAAACAATGCTAAGAAACTTGCAGCATTTTCGCATTTAGCAGCGGTTAAATTTGCCGGCCAACCTGGCAGTCTCGTGATTTGGCATATGTAACACAAACTCTGCAAATGCGCAGAGACGCATTGAATAGATCAACATTCTAATAGGGAATTCCATCGCGATGACTTGCGTGCCATCGTGCTTAGATTATCCACATTTCATGGGCTCTGAATCTCTTCAACCACCTTACGCTGCGACTTGCTCTACGAATGGTGATATAAAAAGGGGCCAGTTTGATAATGATATTTCCTTGTTGATTATAGGTAGGGAAAGGCAAATTCAATCAACTATAGATATACAGTTATAATTGTTAGCACTTTGTCTTCAACGAGTCATAGGAGGGAGATTTCAGCCAATAAGACAATACCCGGCAAACAGGTTCCCCGAAATAACAACCTGTTAGGGGAAGGTCTTCACTAAAGAGCTAAGCCCAACAGTTACGGCAGTTCTCAACTCTTCAAATTCCCTCTAGTAAGCATCTTATCTCTCTCACTTCTTGCCCTTAGCCGTGTGCTGTTCCGATTCGCCCATGACTTATGCAGCTACATGTTCCCCTGCTTTCTTTCAGTCAACTAACCGGCTAATATCCCCATTTCAGCGGTGAGACTCGTGCATATATAGGCATCAACATTCCATGTGAATTCCTAAGTCAGCATTTCGTAAACACGGCAGTCATATATGACTCCGGCATATCTATGCCATGCCCTCCCCACAGGATGTGATATACGAGTCATGCCAACTAGTGGCACCTTGACAACGGCGCACTTCGCAATTAGGTACTCCGTATACTCTGTGCGGCTGGAGTGGAAATAGGGGTAAGTATGTTGTGCATTGTAAGAGCGCAGACAGACAGATAAGATCAGACAGTGTAAGACACAACCAGGCTCACATTGGCGTCGTTTGAAGTCCTTGGTCCTAAGCAGGATATGGGCATATGTCGAGATAGTACTACCGTATGTAAGTGCCGTTCGCCACTGTTGCAAGGCAAGTCCATCATCATCAATCGCCGCTAGTGAGGCCCTCAAATAAGTTCAAAGTATGGAGACTGTCACTTCTTGGTGCTGGCACCCTTACTAAAAAGGTACAATTACCTGACCTCACTATTCCTATACTTGTAGCATCTAGGCATGGACGAATACGCCAATGGGCTATTTGTGATTGCAATTGGTCCTATTTTCTTCCTATTTTCTTCTTCTTTGTGTCAGCTTTCTCAGCTGCGCTGACCATATGCGCTACGATGCTCCAGAAGCCCGTAATCCGGATGCGACGAAGCGACGGCTGCGTGAGTTGACGCACGGTTTCGCCTCAGCAAATCCAGCCAAGTCTGAGATGTATAAAGTACGTAAAAACAACACATATATCACAAAAAGTGAAAATAGGCTTCAGCAATAGAGGAGCTAAAGTAATCGCGGCTCGGAACTGCAGAGAGAAAGCGGCGTCGAGATGTGTGAGAGTAGTAATCGGGACAAAATACCTAATACGTCTTGTTGCGAGGTAGTATTCAGCCAGAATATTAGTACTAGTATTATTAAGAAATAATACGGAGTAGCAGCCCTGCCAGGGGACCGTTTACGGGGTAGATAGAGGCCTGTTACTACATATGTTGGCTTTGCGAGTTGGCTCTCTGATTAACATTTGCAGGCGCAAATCAACGCCAGAGAGCTGAGTTTAGTGTGGCGCTGGGCTTGGAAGAGCGTCTCGTGACGCTCCAGGTAGCTGCGTGTTTGTAACGGGATCTGCATGACACGTGGGCTAGCAGGGATGGGAACCAAACGCCAACTAATGGGATATTATTGGTCTAACCTGTTGGTAGAGTCCAGAGACGGGTATGGAGTGCCTACTACTAGTTTGTCTGGAGGCGGAATGTGGTGCACATATTGATTTCGTGCCCCGAAGCCAGGGAATAGTCCGGACGAAGTAGCGGAGGCGTTTGCATCAGTGCTAGCAACTAGCAAGTCGCGGCATGGCTTGGGCTGAACGGTACAGTCTGATAGAATAGACGGCTATTGCTTGCCGTTATGTCACTTTTCAGATGGCGGGTCGACGCTCTGTGTAGCCGGTTATACGCATCACAGATGAAGCAGAGGATCAAGGAGATAAACTGCTACCTGATGGACAAAGGCCGCAACAACTACTCTCTCGGCCTGTGCAGGCAATTATTAGCCATGTCCAATCTGCAAGCATTGACGAATGATTCGCAAGATGAAAGGGTTCAAAAGATGTGGTCTGCTTCACAGCCGCACTTCAAACCCTTGGGCAAGCATACCTATTCAGTTAGATTAGGTTAGAGTCTATACATCCTTTGGCAAGCCCCCGCCCGCCGCGTTTTCCAGCGCGCGCAAGGGAGAGCTATTCTGCTGAAGAGCAAGCAGCATCACGATATGATTGGCCATGAGCTTGCCGTTGTCCGGAGATGCTGTTCCAGCGGCGTAACGCATTTGATGTTGCAGTGGTACTCCGTGCTTGATACCTGCATCGCGACGGCATCACGACGGCATCACGTTGAGACATCGTACCGCCATCACCATGTGTAGTTGCTCCATACCCGCTCCATACCCGCATACCGGGATATCCTTGGGCTGCTTTGTAGATGGCAAAACGATTAGCTCTGTGTCACCTGCGCAGGCCGCGCTTCGTCAACCTCAGGCGTAGCGAAACAGATGCGGCTCCCCTGCAATGCCGTAACGGCACTCGCTCGCCCCAGCCGTCTGGCTGACCGGGCTGGTTGGCGGCTTGCATTCCTGTCCATTAAGGCTGCCTCTCAGAGTCTGGAACCGGCAGCAGTCAGAGCCAAGGCTTTCGGCCCCTCCCTTCAGCCCTTCAGCCGCTGCCCACCCACGTGTTTCACGTTAATGACTGCGCTTGCGCATGCTATCTACATAGGCCAATAGTCAGCAATCAGTGTCAAGATGGTCTTTGTGGCAATGACATGTACCGTAAGTATTTACGAAGTCCGAACACCTGTGTCCTGAGAACAATGGACAGAGAACCGCACTAGGATGCTCTGAGTAACTCTCCTCCGAGGCGAACAGCAAATGGATGCGAAGCGCCACGAGCTTGCTGCCTCTAGCCGGTCGCTGGGGCCAGCCCCCCAAACGACTAGCTGGAGGTCCAGGTCCCATCACTAATAAGAGTTGAGCCCTCTGCTAGGAAAGGCTGGCAGTTGTTCAGCGTTGGTCAGCTCGCTGAATCCGCCGGACTCGCCGACCACCAGGCACTTCACCGGCGCCCCATGCTTGGCTCTCCACAGTGCACTGCGACTCGTCCCTCTTTGTCGATGCGCACGAGTTAGCGAGGGAAAAAGAAGAGACGGAAAACCATGAAGCAGCACTTGCTTTGCAAGCCGCTAGCGGGTGGCGAGTGAATTCATCGAGTTTTGAGGGATGGGAATGTGGCATGGGAAACTGAGACATGGCCAGGGGGAGGATCAGCAAAAGGCGAAAACGTGTGCACAAGAGGTTCTAGAGCACAGCTTCCAACGCCATTCCAGAACTCGCGGGTCGAGGCGAGAAACTGCCCATTGGCAACGTGGAACGCGCAGTAGTTCGTCTCCACCAAGCCTCCGTCGGCCATCCATCACTTCGATGCATGTATGTATGGTGTAAATACCTCGATTGCAGCATCGCCGAGTGTGGGAGAACAACAAAAGAATTGAAAGGATAAGGGAGACGGAGATACAGTCAAGTTACAGTAAGCATAGGTACTGTATTTTATCCTCGATGCTAGCGGTTATAGCGCCTCTATAAAACTATCAATACTGCTGCCAGTGGAGGTAGGTACCTGTAGCTACATGTACGTTCACATGCACTCTAAAAGGTGTCAATTGCAACTCAAACACGCAGCCAGTCTCAATACATTTAGATACCTAGCAGGTACCTAAGTAAGCACAATCGAAATCGGCGACCTTATCTACTTCGCATGTCACTTGATGGCCCTGATAAAGCTAAGAAGCTTGGTCTAGATGGATGGCCGAGCCGAGCTGAGGTCGGTCTAAATGGAATTCACCTCAATAGTGTCCAAGCTATCCGCCACCGGCGCAAGTCTTATGCGCAGCTTCTTCGGAGCATGCAGTTCCAAAACCAATATATCATTCTTGGTACGCGGGGATAAAAGAATAATGCTCTAGACCTATGCTCAAATAGTACAAGCAACAGCAGCAGCAGCAGATCCTTTCCCCCTCTCCCCCGTCTTTCCCGTCGCAGCCAACAATGTCAGTCCACGCACGCCGGATGGATTTATCCAGCTGCTGTCATGCCATGCAGGTGAGCGAGCCAGCTTGCCATGGGAAATGGGCAGCACAAAACAGAATCTCACTGGTGCTCTGCTCCCTGCTGCGAATCGTGTGCCTCGCTTGCTTTCGCAGCTGCTGTTTGTGCTCCCCTTGTCCTGTCCGCGGGCTCTGTATCGTCCAAAGCAGGTCCTGGATGCGACACACCGCCACTATTACTCTTACATGTGCTGCTTGTTCTGGCAACATATTAAGGCTTCCATGCTTCTGTGCTACCTAGGAGGTACTCTACTTGCAGTACGCATTTGTAAATCTGTAAAGTATGGCTCCCTGCAGCCCCGTATCTGCACGCCGAGGCTTCTTCACTCTTCATCCATCTCACCCGCTCCAACAAAGACAAAGGATAAGACAGTGGCTTTGCAACTTATCTCCCTTGCGTCATCTCGGAACCCATGCTTGTCTACTGGGACTATCATGTGCAAGTATGGTGGTGCTAATGGTATCTGGGCCTAGCATCTAGGCACTCGCTATGCTGGTGCTATCAGGCAAAGTCCTCCGACCTTTGCTCCAGTTTATTGACTCGTCAAGTCTCCCTGTGAAATGTCCACCAGGAGATGTTACAGCGGGACGTGTGTACATACTCCGTGCTCGAGTATCCACAGGTTATCGCTGGGCACAAGTAACAGCCTGCTCCAAGATAAATGCTATTGAACCAATGATATTTACCGCAGCACCCGCACGTAGTGTAGGAGTCTAGTGTTCATGTATACCCAAGTCCAAGGCAGATGCAATATCCAGAAACCCGAGGTTGTCACAAGCAACACGGACATGGCACATGTATGTATGTAGGTACCTGTAATCTTCAAGCTCTGGCCGCAGTCCCTGAAACTTGCACACGCAGCAGCATTGAGTTGAGCCCACATCATGGGTACCTGTCGGGTACCTTTTGGGGGGGCGGGACCCTGCACCGCACCACTGCACAAGGGCATGCTGCAGCTGCCACAGCGCTCGCCTGCTGAAGCTCCAGGGCCCTTCGCTGGCCATTGCCGCCGCGGCCGCGCTCTGTGCTGCCTCTACTGCCGGCGCATCTCCACTAATACAGGGCGCCCTCACCCACTAACGTTGTGCCCCCGTTCCATCAAATCTCCCGCATCTTTTCGGGCTTGCTGGCTAGTCTGGGGCGAGCATTGATCATCGGCCTCTGCCTCTACCCTTGCATGGTCTTCTCCTAGGCTAGACCAGGCTTGTTCTTCTCTCACGCTCACGCTCACGCATCCTCGTCCACGCAGCGTCCGCCGTTGGATTCTTTCCTCTTCATCTCAGCTGCTTCTGCTTCTGCCTCTGCTTCTGCTTCTCAACTGCATCATCGTCTTCATCATTGACACCGTCGTCGTTGCGCCCCGAGAAACCGCACGCACGCCGACCAGCGAAACAGGCCAGCATTGGGGCCCCGGAACAGACCTCCAGTCACCTTCACCACTATCAGAATCCGGTCAATTCGCCGCCTACCCACTCCTGCTAGTCTGCCCATTTACGACTCTGCGTGCTCCAAACCGCCCCCCACTGGCCAGCCGATTCCTCGGCCACCGCTGAAAAAAGGACTGGAGTCAAGCATTGGACTGCCATCTCCCGCAAACCGCGAACAGCATGACCTCTCGCCATCGTTGACGATACCAGCTGCATTTTCTCGCCCTCCAATCCCCCCTCGATCCTCATCATGGGCAACGGCCAGGGAAAGCCCGTCGACCTGACAGGCGAAGGTACGTGCAAAAACCCCCGAGCGAATCGCGGCCTACAGCGTCCCTCCTTTTGCCCGCTCCCACGTGTCTGGCGCGTGGTGCAGAGGTCGCTGGCCGCCCCCAAGACGGCCAGAGAAGGCTGCTGCATTGCATTTCCATTCTCGTGACCGACTGAGCTGACCGAGCACCTTGCAAATGTAAATAGCCAACCTCAACCACTTTCGCCTGCTACGAGTTGTCGGCCGAGGCGCCTTTGGCAAGGTCCGCATTGTCGAGCGCAAAGACACGAACCTGACATTTGCGCTCAAATATATCCGTAAAGATGAAGGTGCGCAAAACTCCAACCGCCAAGCGCTCTACCCTGCTACCGTGCTACTGCGCACGATAACCCATCTGCCCCTTGAAGCTGCACTAGCTGGCAGAGGGCCAGGAATAGCATAGCTAACTAATCGCCTTGTTTCGAACAGTTGTCAAGTCTGAAAGCGTTCGGAATATTATCCGCGAGCGACGAATGCTCGAGCATGTTAACCATCCCTTCATCTGTAACTTGCGCTACAGCTTTCAGGATATCGAGTACATGTGAGCTCTGCCCGCCAAGTGCTGCGCCGCCCAGATCTCCGAGATATACTGACAGCATTTCTACCAGGTACCTCGTGGTCGATCTCATGAGCGGTGGTGACTTGCGATTTCACATCTCCAGAAAGACCTTCACCGAAGAAGCCGTCCGATTCTGGATAGCCGAGCTGGGCTGTGCTTTGCGCTATGTCCACAGCCAGAATATCATACACAGAGACGTCAAGCCAGACAATGTCCTTCTCGACGCCGAAGGACATGTCCATTTGACCGATTTCGTAGGTTCCTATCAAGATGTGAGATCATGAATGTGCCATCAGCTGACTGACTCTTTGCTTAGAACGTGGCCTCTGACATTGTTCCCGGGCGCATCATGACTAGCAAATCCGGAACCTTGGCCTACCTTGCACCAGAAGTCTACTCGGGCAAAGGATACGATATCCGCGCCGATTGGTGGTCATTAGGTGTCTTGTTCTATGAATGTATTTACAACAAGGTATGTTTATGCTTCGCCCATCTCTCCTTGGGAATAGAAGAAAGGAAGCAGTGTAGCTAAACTCCACTCCAGCGACCTTTCGAGGGCAACAGCGAATCTTCGCTCAGCCAACAGGTTCAATTCTCTCAGCCAAAGTATCCAGTCACACAGCCTCCCGTCTCATTGACATGCCTTTACGCCATCCGTGCCGCGCTTGAGCCGAATCCCAATGCCCGACTTGGTTCTACATGGGAGAGCTTCATCTACAACGATTTCTTCAAAACGATCAACTTCGATTTGCTCGAGCAGAAACGCATCGAGCCTATTTTTGTTCCCTCATCGGACAAGACCAATTTTGACGCCACTTATGACTTGGAAGAGCTGCTGCTCGAAGAGGCGCCGCTGGAAGCTCGCGCAAGGCGACAGAAGCCTAGAGAGCGGTTAAAGGAGGACGCTACGGACCAGGAAATTCGCGAAGATGAGCTGTATAGAATGATCGAGACGGATTTCCGTCCGTTCGACTATACCATTGCGGCCTACAAAAAGTAAGCCCACAATTGCTCCTATCATCCAAACAAGCTAATCTCATGCTAACTCTGAAATAGAATTACGGGTTCTCAAGGCGAAGAAGGAGATCCATCTGCAATGGAACCACAGGCCATTACAACAGACGAAGTTACGCAGATGCCTCCCGTAAATGAGCAGCCGACGACGTACCCCCTTCCTCCTGTGGAGCCAACCCTCAGCAACGACATGCGAGGTTCCCAAGGACAGTCCTCCGCATATCCTGGACAAATCCAATATGTACCTCGGTCACCGCAAATGAGCAAGCGAGTAACCAGCCCTACCGGCGGGGTACAGCTAACACTAGACGGCGGAGGCAGCTGGTCTGAGCTCGCTCGTCAGGACGCAACACTTCCCAAGGATGCCAATACCTCAGGCGAGACCAAGGCCGAAAGCTCCGGCGGTATGTTTGGATTCTTGAAGAGCAAAAAGGGAAGAAACAACAGCCCCAGGCCCAAGGAACGGGGTGTTTTGGGCAAAGAAGGAGCTAGAGTGGTCATTAGCTGAAGGGTCGAGATTGCGGCGTAATTGCGACGACACGACAGCTTCTATCTATGACAACGAATCGGATGCGATACCCACGATGAAAACGAGTACGCGATACGGGCTAACGGGTTCACACGGAGTTAACGGAAGACGGGTATTCTGAATTCTATACGGCCGCTTGCAATACTGGACCTGGGACACCCATGAGAATGAATCACTCAAGCCATGTCAAGCAAGCGGAACGTACACCTCCATTTCCTTTTTCCACTTGGCCTACTGCCGACTTTGTTATGAACCGTCCAAGGAGGCATACATATATCGCCTCTTGAACATCTTCATATCTGACGTCCAGCATGCCTTTTCGATCGTCGATACCTATCTCATTGTACTATATACTCTCCATTCTGAGGGGAAATTACATACGCACGTCCTCACGCCCATTTCATCTTTTCATCTTTCTTTCTTTTTACTGTCCTTTTTTGGATAGAGCAAATTGTCTTGCTCTAGTTTCGACTTTTTTCATCGCTTCGAACTTTTTTTTTTTTTTCTCTTTTGGCGTTGGCATATCTTTAGACGAGGAACAGGGAAGAAACAAGCAGGCGGTCTTTAGCGGGAAACATCGAATGGTTTATCTGCATCATCCAGTAGTTGTACACACCATGAACCAATTTATTTTTGGACTCGCTCAGTCTAATATTACATAGACAGACAGAGTGCAGTTTTATGTAGCTGGCCATAATTATGATACAAATAACATATATGCATAACAAACAGAAAATACACCAGCATGTCGCACAGTACGTCTGACGATGACGCATATTCGCAGGTGATTACAATGAAGTTTGTCGTAACGCCATATGCCGGTGTAGTGTCAATATGATTCCTAACCAATCTATCCGACGATAGTGACGAAACGTGGTGGTGACGAAGTGGCTTTTACTTGGGCACTCATCAACTCACAAGACCCCATGACTCAACCCCAGCTAGGCTAGACGATCATACAATCATGTATAAGCAAGATCATTTCCGAGGAAAGGAATTATTTCGGGGTTAAAAAAAAAAAGTCCTAGTCTCGATAACTTTAACAAGTCATGAACCCATAGGGACAATGTAATGCCGCCTGCCTTTACTCCGTACTGCCACGCCACTTTTCCCGCGTGCGAAAAAGCTGATTATCAAAGAAAAAATGGCACCACCCGCTAGAGAAACAAAGAGACTGTGTTTTCAGCCCGTTGCCTAGAACGAGCTTAGCCGGTTGAGTCGGTTTAACGGGGAAGTAGGGAACTTCCATTGCATTACAAATTCGCCACATGCTTCTTTAGTTGAATGTTGGGGAATCCCGTGGTTTTCAGCATTGTGCGTATTGGGAGATGGTGTGCCTGTCCTCTTTCCAAAATAATCCGACACATGGAGAGAGATAGAGAAGGTTAGGATTTTGGTGTTTGATATTTGTCCTCTTCAGTGTGATATAGATGATGGCACGTTTATTCCAACTCTGAGTGCCTTTTGTAGAGCAGCATACCTAGCTCTCATAGCTCGGCTACTCGTTGATTAACCGAGCTTCACAGCTGCCGTAATCTTCTCCCTATCTTAGTCACGTATTTGTTATATGTGTAGAGAGATGAGATATCCAGTATTTCAAAGTAAAAGAGTTATCATTCTTCCCAATATTCACAGCGTATGTATATTCCTCAAAAATTGAAACAAAACTGCTGCAGCAACAAACCGAGAGCCAATTGGCTCGGCGTGAACGAGTGATGTAATCCCTAAATTTGATTTCCAAGTAGAGTAGCCTATACTGAGACGAAAAGAGCTGAAGACCGAGATTTCTTAAGTTCAAGGTAATAAAAAAGCGTAATCATTCATAGTAGAGAGATAAAAACAACCAGTCCGTAATCGTAAATGTCAAGAATATAAAAAAAAAAATAGTAGTAAATGCACCAAAAGATTAATGCTTCAAAACTCGACGAGATATTCCTTTCGTCCTATGTCCATCCAAATGCTTAAAAAAGCCCAGGGTCGCGGGCCTCGGCTACGCCCTTCTGTTTGCTCAAAACGCCGTAATCCAGGGATTCTTTGTGTCCTCTTTATTCGACCGAAAATCGGTTTTTAAACGTACAAGTATGCGCCCAGTGTAATGCCAGAAACTCCTGATAAATCATGGCATCACCAGTGTATCAGGCTTGTTCTTCTCCAGAGATATGCCCAGGCTCTCAGCTGAGCAGGCCTCTTTACCCATATACTTCTGGAGGATGGAGTCGAAATCCTGCTCGGCGACAACGGGCCCACTTCCAGAGCATTTGGCCTTCTTGGTCAGTTCTGAGCACAAGCCATCCAGATCAAATTCGCCAGTTTGTGCCCTGGGGCACGCCTGTAGCCTTTCCCTGTAACAAAGCATGTTAGTATATAATAATATTGTTGTGGTCATGCAATGTATGACATACCAGAGTTGATTACAGCTCATGTTCTCCTTTCTCGTCGGTTCATCATCAATCGCATTTTGCTTAGCATCAATCTCATCGATAAGATTCAACTTCTTGTGGTTTTGGTTCGGGCTGTTGGCCATGTTGTAAGGAGTGAAGAAATCGGCCTCAAGTGAATCATTAAACAAGTCGTCAAATGTCGAATGAGTCATGACGTTTTCTTGTGGTTCGCGATAATCACCAAACAGCTGGGGGTCGAACTGGCCGCCATTGTTCTGCTGGACAAGCCAGTCGAAGCTGTTGTTGTTGAAGTCAAGGCCAGCAAACTGAGAGAATGGACCATCTGCAGTAGACATGGATGGGTGCTCTTCGCCAATGGTAGTCAGGGTATCAACGGGCTTGAAGCCCATGGGAGACTGGGTGAAGGGCTCGGGAGATGTGCCACATGATGAGCTTGCTCCCACATTGGAGTGAGAAGAGGCCGAGGGAGAGCTCGTGGTGTTGTTTCCACTGTAGTTGACTGAGTCTACGCTGGCTCTTGATCCAGTGGCAGTAGAGCTGCTCATCGATGGAGTGTGCAAGCTGAATGGTCCGGAAGAGGTAAACTTGGCGAGATCCTCCTTGAACTGCGCATTCCTTGCCGCCTGCTGGGAGAACTGTGCCACGCGATCTATGGAGTTCTGGCTGGCAGCCGGGCTGGCTGTCTGTTGAGAACTAGGGCTAATAGGCTGTGACATGGACTTCTGATGGGACTTGGCAGGGGGTCCAGGGAGGGTTCCGAACTTGGGAAACTCAAATTGGAAGCTCACATCATTGATGTTGTTGACAGCTGCAGAGCCAAAAGGCTGGGCGCGAGCTTGCTGTGTAGTAGTTTTGTTGGTGGTCAGTGACATCCTCTGCTTGTAGTGGCTCAGCTCAGCAGTAATGCGCTCGACTTGAGCGCGAAGCATGCTGTTTTCATGGTTGGCAGCCTCGGATGCCTTTTCCAATTCCTCAACCTTGGTCTCAAGATCCTTGAGGTGCTTCTCCTTTCTCTCTCTAAAGGCACGCTGAGCAGCTCGGTTTTGAGCCTTACGCTTCTACAAGTGGAGTTTTGTCAGTAAACAGAGTTCTTCAGTTTATCATAACAGCAATGGGCATAGACTGAGCGTACTGAAGTTGGTTCCGAAGTAAGTGGCTTACGGCCAGGCTTCTTGGGGACCTTGTCGGAGCCCTCGTGTCTCTTTGACTCATTGCCAGGACTGGCATCGTCGTCCTCGTCATCTGGGTGGCTTCTCTTTTCCGGGCTTTCGGTTTCAGTAGAATCAGATTTGGCACTCATGGCGCTATCAGGCACATCGCCAATCATGTTGGCTTGGGCTGCCTCATTGGCAAAGGAGAAATCAAAACCGGAGTCATCAAAGTCGTAGTCGTAGTTGTCGAGGAAGGGGCTCTCCTGGAATCCAGCGTTGTCAAGGCTCTGAAGGGGGTTTGGCTTGAAAGAAGTGGGAGACAACGAAAGTCCAGACTTCTGATTCGCTTGTTGCTGCTTGTTCGCATTGAGAGCCGTGAACAGGAGGTTCTGTTGCTGCGGGGTCAAGAAGAAATTTGGTGGCAATGACGAGCCACTTCCAGTACCGGTTGTGGCCATTTCGACTATAGTACAGAACAAAGATCGAAGGGGAAAAGAAGCAGAACAAAATCCAGTTCAGATGATATTGCTGCCACGAGGACCGCAGACCAAGAGCGCCAATCTCTGTCAGTCCTTCAGCGCAATCTCGCTCAGTTCCAAGTCGGTAGCCGCGGGTGGCGGGGATATGATTTGAAATGCTAGACGCTAGGCGCCAGAGGTCCAAGGAGAGAGAGGAGTCTCAAGAGCAACGCAGCAGAAGGGGAGAATACGAGTAGATATCAGATGGCCGAAAAACGCAGATGGATGGCAAGAAACGCTTTCCTGGAAATGCGTCGCAGAAGATGTGGCCAGGACAATGTCGTGCTGATGTTGGTTGCTGGTTGGCGGAAGGTAATGGCTGGGAGGCGAATGCGAGAAACTTGCTGGTAGCGCTCCTGTACTGTATCGTTTTGCTCTAGCAGCCAGTGTGGAGCCCCACGGATGTAAGGGAAGACAGACGACTTTTTTTGCTGCCTGAGTCAGAAAAAGTCTTCTAGGCGCTTCCGTGCGCTGGCAGACACAGGCTGTAACGCTCGGCACGAGGGGCTCTGCGCACTGTGGCCTCGTGCAGCAGCAGGAGGGGAAGAATGGGCAGACAAAATGGCCGGATCGATAGCATGTCTGCAGTTCCATGAGGAATCTTGATGCATTTGTAAGCGGCCAGAGGGCGGGGAGCGCTACAGAGGCTGGTTCCGGCTCTTCAGCCCGTTTGGCGTGCGACCAATGGGGGGTTTGGCTAGCGCCCACCATGGCGTGCGATTGGACCGTTCTAGAGGGGCCCCTCGGCCTGACCGCTCGCCGCACTGCCCCGACGGCACGGTGTCGGTCCAGAGGCCCTGCCAGACTTTGTCGTACGCCGTGCAGCACGCACCGTGCTGTGCCTGGATGGCCTCGGATGCTAGTAGTATCAGGTTCGTATCGTATCTTGCTTACGAGATGCGCTGGGGAGTCGACTGGACGGCAGTTGCTGCGATGGAGATGGATGAGCAACACCAGGAACAGATACATAGATGGCTGGCCTGCTGCTCCCATCCCCGTGTCGACTCAGACATCTCGCCCTCCTGTTTGCATATCCGGGCACCATCGCGTCCTGACAAAGCTCTGCCCTTTGAGACACCACGGCTCTTCCCTGCTACGTCTGCCTGCTGCATACAGCCAATGTTACGGATTACACATATTTACCTCTAAGACACCGGGCAGCCAGGGATATTTGCGCATACGAGTTCGGCACATACATGTCTGCTACTTGCTCAGCAGGCATGGCAGCGTCTTGCACCTCCGTATCCGGCGTGTATACGTGAATTGCCGTTAACTACGAGATACAGTGCTAATCCAGCCGTGTCAGCTTGTGCTCCTTTCGGCATTTGCGCATTGTCCGACCCGATACCTCTAAGAAACTGCCGAATAAACCCAGTGCTCGCTGCCACTGCATCTCTTTCATTCTGCTCGAGAAGTTGGCTCTATCGCCCCTCTGCTCAGCCATGAGCACCCAGCGATATACACACCATCCTCAGCAATCTGCGCAAATGTACAGCGGCCCGTCGCCCCCATGAGGTGATTTGCCGCAGTGCACATACGCTAAATCAGGTTGTTATAAGCAGTGATTGCCACTTATACGCGGGACCCTTTTCCTCTCGCAACTTTGGTCAGACCGCAGGGGTCGCTACGGCGCCCTTCCACGAGGCTAAGCCCGGTAAAGCATAGACGCACCACGGCGAGGATTGATCACGCCCGCTTTGTTAGCTACTTGCCTGCCAAAGACCGCACATCCATACGGCGCTTGCTCCAATCTCCGCCTTAACTGAAAGACCTTGGGTGGAGATAAGGGAGCAGCTGGTGGCAGTCCTGCACCCCATTCCGGAAAAAAAGACCCTGAGCCGACCCGAATAACACCGAAAAGTGGGCCTCTTCTTGGCGACATGTTAACGACCTTTGAATCATTTTTGCCTATACGCTGCATGCGCCACTAATAATTCTTCAGATCCTTCGCATACTATTGGGATATCGGTTGGAAGTGCACGTATACCACAATATGGTAGCCGCAAGATGTTGGGGGAAAGCATCGGGCAGCGATGCCATTGCCATTGCGGCTTAGGCCATGTTACACGCAAAACCGCCACAATTACTGCTACCAGCTACCCCGCTGCGAAGCCGAGGATTGGCAAATGCCTAGCTGGATAAGGCTATTTCTTCCTATCCATTCGGCTGTGTCTTGGCTTGACTGTCCGTTATCAGTAGTTGACCGTTTTCCTATTACCGCTAGTAATGCGCAATTAACTTTCTAGCATCGCATACGAAGAAACCGGGCGACGATAGACTCACCTCGACGAACCACATGTTAAAAAGACACGCTGGCAGCAGTCATTTGTTACATAACATGCAGATACGATAGTTACGAATTACCTTGCCTGGAATGTGCCAAGCATTGTTATTGGGCATCTCGCGGTTGTCTTCTCCATCAATCTTCCATCAATTTCCCATCAATTGAGGAGCAATTTTAACCTGCGAAGAATCTGCAAAACCTGCAAAACCTGCAAGCCTCTTTTCAATACTCGCAGCAAATTCACGCAGACTTGTCAACGAAGACGGGAGAAAAAATGCGGTGTGAAAAAAATTCCAATTCATATCAATTCATGTCTAGCAGACTATGGTCTCCTTTCGCTATGATCCGTTCCGAACGCCAGTGAAGGTCTCTAGGCCCTTCATTCTCTTCTTAGTTCTGAGCCAGCTCCTTGTGAGCCTCGGCCTTGCCATTGTGTGTGCTCTCGTCGATCTTATCACCGACAGCATCCTTGGCCGCGGTCAGACTGTAAGCTGTTAGCGGGCTGCACTATATATGGGTTTCGGAATATTTGCTCCGACGTACCGAGTGCTAACATTGGCATTGTCGTTCTTAGCAATCTCCTTGTTGGTCTCCTTGCTAGCACCAGCGGCAGCGCCCTGAACGGACTCAGCGACGTAGTTGAAAGCTTGCTTGGCGGTCTCCATTTTGAAGTGTTGTGGTAGGTATTAAACCGAAGGTAAAGTGATTGATTGTGTTGTTGAGTGATGAGGTTGTGATTGTGATTGATGCTTTGTGATGGTGAAAAAAAATCATTGATCAACAGGGGAATCTCGAGGTTTAAATAGATGAGAACAGGATCCTCCAAGCCACGATATCTCACCAGCAAATCTACTTTACGATTCATTCTGGACATTTTCCATGTCATGAAAACATGTCCCTGTGGCCGTTGGTAGTCGCTCTCAGGAACACTTGAGATGCAATTGGCAGCGAATCTGCGGTATAAGTGGGTCAAGGGGCACCTCCAGCCAATGATAACGGCTCACGGTACGTCATTTCTACGATCCGGTAGCCAAAGCTTAAATCAATCCAACTCCACAATTTCCACTCTGGGGAGCGATGACGCAAGAAAAGGAGTGCTGCATCTTGGTTTTTGAAGGAGATCGACGATGAGGCTTGCGAGCAACTGGGTCGTCCTATGATGCTATCGAGAACAAGGAGAAGACGGGGGCATCTAGCTCAAGGCCTGGATTTAGATCTTGGTTTACGGGGCAAATCAGCCTACCATGCATGATGACGGCATAGACTTGTCACGACAAAGGGATTTCTGAGTGATCTCGAGTTGTAATCAACTGACTGGACAGCATGTGCTTCTATGAAACTCATCGCCATATATGATGCCAAACCGCTGTTATAGCTAATAATAGCAATTATTAGCCATAATGTATGTGTATGTCAAGATAAACATTGTTAATCTTCCGATCTGTACAACCACAATTCGTAGATAAGCTACTAGTATGTATAGGCTGCAATTTATCGTACCCGATCCCAGTGGGCCGAGATTGATCTAAGCATCGACACTTCACATGTATTGGCTTAGCGTACCGCAATTGTCTCGGGTCAGACCAAAAACTTGGCAGAGCATCTGGGGATATGCCAAGGCAGTCGGATAACAGGTTTCAGCTGCACGTGAGGCCTCTCAATGCCTTGAATATCGCCGTCGGTTATGGGTCCCCGGCTGAAATAGATACTGTTCAACTTACGGCTTACTACGGAGTATGAGCCTATCCAATCATTGGGTCACGAGGCTGGCGATGTGAACCTTTGCGCCACGGAAGCCGTTCTACTATTCATAAGATAAGAGAGGCGAGCTCGGGATGGCAATATTGGAATGAATCGTAAAAGTGGTTGTCAGTGTGTCTATTGCCCGCAAGGTTCGGGATGGCAAAGATGCGCGATATAACATGCTTCCGTCAACAGATGGGGGATAAAATGTAAGTTAAGAATGAGTAATGAGAAAGAAAACACAGCATGCACTGCAAAGGAAATGACGCCTTATTGGCATGATGCCATATTGTATGAGATAGTTTTGTCTGTTTCCTATACGTTGCTAAGCAACTATTGGACCAACGGTAAAATTGAGTATCAGTGAAATAGGCTGCGTTAATTCCATAATACATGCATTATTTTCAATATCTTTATACAGACTGAGTGGAATAGTGTATATATACCGTGTAAGTGAAGAGAGCAATCCGTAAGTGGCCCAATCGCCATCATGTACAGCTTTATATACATTTACATATAAGTCTAGCTTCTAAATCTAGCGCCCGCTTGAAGCCCTCTGCCGCTGCTTTTTAATGGCCCGAGCACATTTTTCTTCATCCATTATTTAGATAGAAATGTATTAAATCGTCAATTGATAGGTAGAAATGGGCAATTTCACTGAGGAATGCTGCAAAACACTTGACATGGAAGTCAATTCTGGATTTCTATAGGGTAGACTCGGTGAGCTTGGCTGCATAATCACGTGATGCAACTTGCCTCCGCCCACCCACCTCTAACGCAGGAGAGGAGATCCGTTAGTCTCGTTAACCAACGCCAATTCAGCTGTGCTGACCTCCATATCCACCTCTGAACAAGCTCCGAAACACATACCGGCTCTTCAATAAGGGGGCAGAGCTCAAGTTTTTGTCTAGATTCCCACGCCGTCACCGGGCTCGGGTCGTTTACATCATGGATCTCGCATATGATCATATCCAGGAAGAAGCCTATACTAAGAATACTGACGAGTCGGGGGAAAGCTCGAAGCAGGACCAGTCGCAAAATTCTCTGAATAATGACATCCAGGAGGCTTACAAGGCGATATCTGCGAGCCCATGGGGCGCCAAGATCGGAGGATTCTTTGGAAATGTGATCAAACAGGTATGATAATCAGAGTACAACCACACCGTCGTTATTCGAAGCTGATACTGATCTGGCTGCAGGGCGAATCAGTCTACACCCAAGCTTCAAAGGAAATTGCAGAGGTCGGCGAAGATGCGCAGAAGGGATTTACTAGTCTGCGAGAAACCATCGCCAATAGAACCCGTTCGCTTTCCCTAACTACCATCATCCCCGACATGTCTGCTAGCAATGATGCCGAAGAGAGCCAGAGGACACCGACTAACACAACGGCCCCGGCGACTGAGGATGGCGCACAGGATTCCGAAACCGTGCTTACGCGACTGAGGACCGAGGCCTCAAAGCGCTTGAAGGATCTTCAACGTGCTGAAGATGCCGCAGACGAAGCTTTGCTTAAATTTGGGAGCAATATCCGAGATTTTCTGCGAGATGCGATTAGCGTTGCACCTCCCGATGAATCGACCGAAGGCAGCCAAGTCATGTTTGAGAGCAAAGATGCTCAGGGAAAGCGGGTGATTCATACTTCGAGATTCGACGCACAGCTTCATGTTATCCACACATCGACAGAGAGCTTTACTAAGGACCCATCTGCCTCGGAATACGAACAGTGGACCGAAGGCTTTGATATTGATGAGAAGACAGAGGACATTAGCGGCGACTTGACAAAATACCCCGAGCTGCGCGCAACTATGGAGAAGCTTGTGCCTGATCAGATTCCTTACGCCGACTTCTGGAAGAGGTATTACTTCCTGCGCCACGGTATTGAGACAGCTGAATCTAGACGAAGGGATCTCCTCAAAGGTAAAGTGCTGCGAAATGATGCTTTATATTTGATTTATTATAGCCTCTATTTATCTGTTCTCATAATTGCTAACATTCTACTAGCTGCATCCGCCGAAGATGAAGTAGGCTGGGATGACGACGATTCGGAGGAAGAGGAAGAGGACTCGGAAGAAGATGACGAAGAATCCGAGAAGCCTGCTCCCACCAAGAAGTCGATTGCCGATGTCAAGGGAAAGAAGCCCGAGTCTGTTGCTTCATCAACCACAATCCAGCCGAAGCCTGATGAGTCTAGGAAATCTAACGATGAAAAATCCGAAGCTGAGACCGACGCTAGCTATGATGTTGTCGGCGCGGCCTCAGGAAAGACGAGCCAGCTACCAACCCAGACGCCAAACAGTCCCAAAGACCCCAAGAAAAAGGGAAAGACTGATAGTGATGAGGAGGATGACAGCGATGAGGAGAGCGGGGGCGAAGACAGCGACGAAGACTGGGAGTAAATATTGCGCCGCGTCTACTCCATATATCTGTGTGCATTATTTGTTTCATAGCACTTGGGCAATTTGGCGTTTGGCTTTGCTATCGCTTATTCGGTATGCCGAGTCAGCACGGCGATGTGTGGTGTACCTATTGTTTTTGGATTATGTCGAGTGGGATGTTCTCCCGTGGCGACCTCGCCCAGGGCTTCTGCTATCCTAGGGCTACCTCTTCTTCTTGGTGACCATGGTAAAGCCATCCTCGTCGACTTCCGGGGCAGGCTTTTCCTTGCGGACAGGTACCAATGGCGGTGCCTCGTCCATATCCACATCGCCTCCATTGTCTTCATCATCCTCGTCGCTGTCTCCAGACTCCCAGTCTGTATCCTGGTCCTGATCTTCGGCTTTCTTAAACATTTGATCCACCTTGTTGCCCTTCCGGTTCGCGAATCGTTCGTTTAGAGACTTGACCTCGTCGCTGAAGTCACCGATGGCGCACTGTGATCTCGCTTTGACAATGGATCTAGCAACTTCCAAACCAGAATCATCATCGATGTTGACCTCGAACTCGTCAATCATCACTTGCAACAGCACTGTCTCGACGTCCTCCATGTCCGGTTCGTCAGCGGCATTGGTGGCCTTGGTCTCTCCAGGCTGTGCATCGGCAAACTCAGAGAAGAGATCGACAACGGCACCAGCAAACCAATCCCGTTTGTCTGCAGAGTCAGGTCCTCCCCAGTTATTCTGTACCGCGAGGGTCAGGGCCGGCCATAGGTGTAGGGCGCATGCGACGGCTTGTTCGAAGTTGGACTGCCGGGTTGCTGTAATTATTCAGAGTCAATAAAAAAACACTCCATGATCTGATTATCATTCTAGATCCCACTCACCTGCCGGCGGCAGCTCTATCGCCTCTGTAGATGCCATGATGTTTGATAATGAATGTATTAAGCGGGGATATGGAGGGGCTCAAAATGGCCTTGCATAAAAATTTTGGTGTTTTTTTTTTCCAATCTCATCCACAGTCTCTGTGCCAGATTAGCTGCGCACGGACCACTAGCCTGAAGCCAGGCAAGATGTGCAACTAGTACTAATACGGCAATGCTTCTCCCTAGCCGATATTATTCGCGGATCGTGGGCCAAAACCGTCCCTTGCCATATGGCATGACATCATGGGGCCCCTGATGCCAATGTTATTTCTTGGCTTGCTGCGCCGTCAATACTTGCGTGGCGGCCTCATTCTCAGGAGGTTCCTCATAAACCCGCGATCCGAACATATCGATGGACCTAGCGGGTAAACGAAATCGACATGAACAGGCTCAACACGACTTCCGTATCATTGGCTGTGACGCCAACAGTAGTGACGACCTTGTTTGCACACGTAGGTTAAGCTCAGTGGCGTCGGATCTGGCTCCGATGATATTGTTTGCTTCAAAGATTCGACAGATTGCGTTACTTTTGTGTTGATACGTCTGATTCGCTAACACTTTTTTTCTTGGGAGGAATTTGTAGTACCTGAACAAAAAGAGTTTGAAAGAGCACCCTACCACGCATCTGTCGTACGATGAGGGACTGCATTTAATTCGGTCGTTCCTCGAATACGCCTCTCACCACACCGTCGAAGAGATTCAGGGATTTACGGCACAATGGGTTCCGCATCCGCAATGGGTCAAGCTTGAAACTGTCACAATTCCCGACGAACACCTTGGCCGAGCAGCAGAATTGATCGAGGAAGAGCTGGGACCCGATGGCATCCGTCAAGTGGGCGGCAGGAAATGGTGGCACTGGCGAGGACCGAAAGGCCTCATGGAAGCCGAGTGGATTGAGATGCGGTCAGATGCTAATGAGCGGAAGAAGAACAATGAACCGCTGCGGCGTGTGATGCTTTATGTGCATGGAGGCGCTTATTATTTCGGGAGTGTTGATGAGCACCGATATCAAATGCAACGTCACGCGAGAAAGCTAAAGGCTAGAGTCCTTGCTCCGCGGTATCGACTGGCGCCTCAATATCCATTCCCGTGTGGCCTTCAGGATTGTGTAGCGACTTACCTCTATCTTCTGTCGATCCAAGACCCATCCACCATCATACTGGCCGGAGACTCAGCAGGCGGCGGTATGGTTTTGACCATGCTGTGCCTTCTGAGAGATCAAGGCATTCCGCTGCCTGCTGGAGGCATTCTTATTAGTCCATGGGGTGATTTGACTCACTCATTCCCCAGTGTTGCTGGTGATGCGCCATTAGACTACATACCACAATCGGGATTTCACCATAAGCCATCGAAGGCCTGGCCGCCACCAAATGACGACGACGAGAAGATGATTCAAGCGGAGGTAGACAAGCGAAAGAAGAGCGATACGAAGAAGAATGCGCCGCCTACAGCTGAGCTAGAGCAGAAGCAACAGGCCCCCGTGGCACCGCTAAGCGACGGTGATGTCAATATTCAAATTGACAGTGGCGGTATCCGTGCTGAGACGGAAAAGTTTCTTACTGTTACAATCGATGGAGAGCTGGTTACTATGAAGGACCAGATTCAGGTGAGTTCAGCTATTTGTGTAACTGTGATGGGATTTGTATCTGTCTGACACTTTGCTAGATGTATACCAAAAATGCTCTTCTGGCACATCCGTTGGTGAGCCCTGTCATGCAACCAACGCTTGGTGGGCTACCGCCTCTGCTGATTACAGTTGGTGGTGGCGAGATCCTCCGTGATGAACAGATTTATCTGGCTCACAAGTGCGCCAACCCGTCAAAATACGCACCCGCGGACGAGGTCTTGACGGAACAGGGAAGAAAAAGACTTGCTAAATACAAGCCCACCTATGTGCAGCTTCAAGTATGGGACGACCTGTGCCACGTTGCCCCGACTCTGAGCTTTACTAGCCCTGCCAAGTACATGTATAGATCGATTGCGCAGTTCGGTGCTTGGGCCTTGGCACGTGCGCAGAACAGAGATATTGAAATTATGGATGACGATGCCATTTCCGTTATTACTAGCTCTGGCTCTGATACAGAAGCTGGGCGAGACGAATCAGAAGGGAGCCGAGAAAGGCAGCCGCAGAAAGAAACTATGCCTGCCGAAGTTGGAAGAGCGGGAGACCCCCTCCCGCCGTTTAAGAATTACATGATCCGGCAGCGAATAGCTCGAAATGGCGCCATTTTACCTCTCCCTCTCGAAGAAGAGCTCCCAGGCTGCACAATGAAGCCTAGTGAGATTGGAGTTATCAAAGAGGGCCCAGTTAAAAAGTGGCTGGAAACTAAACACCTATACGATCACAGATATGCTAGTGCAAAGGCCAAAGTACACAAAAAGCTCATCAAAGAGATGATTGCTGGATACAAAGACTTTGGAGCGGATGAAAATCCACCTCCAAGTGCCCTGGCCGGGCGAATACCTAAAGATGCTGAGCTGCGGGCAGGCAAGAGAAGGAGGAGCTTTGGCTTGGCTATATGGTCACTTTGGGGATCAAAGCATGACGAGCAGACAGTGGAAAGAGAACAGAAAGCCAGCCACGAGCCGGAGATGCTAGCTGTTACTCCAACTGAGACTAATGGTGCACCTTCGCATTCTGAGAAACCGGGACATAGCCGAAGACCCTCTCGCCAGCGAATTGTACGGGATGAGCATCAAACTAGCAATGAAGAGCTCAATGAGGAAACGCCTGTAGCGCAGCTGATCGCTATGCGCCGAGAGCAGGAGGCTGCTCACGATGGCCTCCTCAGCCCGCACCACTCTCCTGAAACTGGTGTCGCTGGCAAGAGGCCGTTCCTTGACGGAATTGCTTTGCCGTTCAGTATAAGGAATGATGCGGAAACGGCAAGCATGATTACACTGAACTCGGCAATGACTCCTGGCTCTCGAACTATGAGCCCAGAGCCAGTTATGGAATATGCCAGCGTATCAGACCCGAAAGGAGACTTGGTCGATGAGAAACCCCCAGCCCCAAATGGGTTAGTTGACGAGACTGAGAATGAGAAGGCCGAGGTGGAGCGTCCTGGGATAGAGACTTTTGTTACGGCGAGAGAAGAGTTGCCACAAGTAAAGATAGAGACTTGAGCATGAGATGGAGGTTTTACAAGTACTTGGTGGTTAGAAGTTTGATAAAGAGATGGAGAGATTGAGAAGAGAGAAAGACAGCGAGCAAGCATGTGATTAGCGATATCCAATCCACGTATATAGTGGCGCTTTAATCTAATTTGAATTTGAATTTTTACTTCTTTTTGTATTGTGTGTTTAAATGCTGTGACTAATCGCACAATTTTGGTCATGTTATCCTTCTTTTTGTCCTCTTTCGTTTCTATCCAACTTCATCATACATGGTAGTGGTACAATGTTCACAGGGTGTGTATATACAACTCCAGCAGAATACCCTTGGCTTCTGCTGTCGGTTTGTTCGTAGAGTTGAAAAGGCTTCCTTTGGAGAGGCAGCGTTTAGACATGCCTTTGTTTGGATTTTCCTCCTCCCCTCTTTCTTCGTTTGTAGGTGATGGGTATTTCGGTTTATGAGGGGTGATTCGACTTAGTCAACGCCGTTGTATCGCTTCCATTGCTCAACGTAAAAGTAGGGATCTTGAGGACCCTTGGCCAGGCCCTTGTAATCACCAGGCTCGGATCGCACTTCTCGGCTCACAAAAGGAGTGAGCTACATAACGTAGGGTTAGCTGCTTGCTTTTTGCTCATTCTTTTCTTTTCTTTCCTCATATATGAAGCTTGTGTTGAATTGTAGGGCCGGGCAATCGTACCTTGGACTCGCTGAGGTTCTGAGGAACGACATAGGTGCGAACCTTGCTCCACTCAATGATATAACCACCATACTTTGTGTGTCGACCCATGGATCCCGTTCGGTTTCCCTTGTAGAAGCCGCGGCCAACATCCTTGGTTGTGAGCTTAAGGTGGCGGTATTTGCCCACGCTGAGGATTTGTGTGGGTCTCATGGTCGCAAAAATCGGTTAACCGCAGAATATCGAATCGAAAGGGAAGTTCGAATTGCACCGCTCAGCGGGCTTTTGGTTGGCAATCGTGGTTTGGAGGGCGTAGGCGTAGATGTTGGCGATGGTGGTTTGCGCCTTGAATTTTTGGAGATGGGCTTGTTCGGTACCCGGCGTTCTTCCGACGCCGGCCCTCTGGGTGGTGACCGACACAGCTAAAGTGTCCCGCAATTGCTGCAGCATATCGCCCACAGCGTGGAGAGCTGGCGAACCTCATCTTCTGTGCTTCTGAGCTAGCGCCCATTTCGGTGAAGAGCCACAAGTCAAAATGCACCTCTGTTTGACGATTTAGCTGCTCCTGATAGACACCCAACACTTTTAGACTTCTGGCATTTTTTGCCAGAGAAACGCCGCGAATATCCTTCGTCTTGAAGCTTGCGAGGTGGGCTGCTTTGCGCTATAACGGAGGGGCAGCCTCGCTAGGGATGCTAACACTGCTTCGCCAGCTCTAACAAGGGATTTGAGTAGTTGCGCACCTGGATGCGAAGCTCCTTTGCACGAAAATAAACGCCTGGCTTATGTATCCTCGACGCCGAGCCAATCATCATGGATGGCTACCCATTGGGAAGCCTCGATCATAATGTGCCGCTTATCGTGGTGTCGGGGCTGAATGCAGATCCGCCAGAGCAGCCTCCCAAGGGCAATGGCCCGGGAATCGTCCTACGGTCTGATCTGCCGCCTCTGGAGAGAGAGGCGGATTTCCTGCAGTCCTATTTTAAAGAGGTGGACGAACGCGGAGCGTCATGGACTGCAATCACGAGGGATGAGCCCTTTAGGGTTCGCATCAAGACCGTCGGTAGGGTATGACGAATCCGAGTCAAAGCGAACGAGGTTGCGCAGCGCATTTCTGATTGAATATAGTCTTATATACTCCCGTCTCGACGAGCACCGCTGCCTGAAACGATCGAACCGATGCATACGGCTCCGATACTGCACTCGCCCTTCTCGCCCCTCAGCCCTTCGTCAACTCTATACCCTGATGGGCTGATTAATACGCAATGGATCAAGAAGCACCAGGAAGCGATTCCTAGCATATTCGTGTGCTTCCAGACACTGACCAGCGACCCAAAGATTGCTACATTGGGAGACAACAAGCTCAAAGCAGATCTTAATGGCATAAGGGCGGCCTTGTTGGAATCGAGCTATAAAACGCGCTTAGTTGTGATAATTCTGGGCGATGCAGATGCCAGGACATTGACTGCTGATGTTATACAAGATCGGCTGGAGAATATCCGAAGGGGAACTGGCTTAGATCCCAAATCAATCTTCTACGTTACGCCTCAAGAATCGCCGTCAGATTTGAAGAGGGTGATGAATAGCGTTCTCTCCTTACTGTATACCACGTCCATTGAGTATTATCGAGATCTTGGGAGGCATGCTAGGAAGAAGCGATCCCGAGGAATCGTCCCTCAGCCAACAGTGCCGCCAACTTCCGGAACGTCGCAAACGTTATCGCTATCGGACTGGAATTTTCGCTATGATTTCAAGTCGGCCATTTTTGCCGAATTCCGCCAAGAGATTGACGCGGCAATCCGATCTTTTGAACAGGCGTACGAGATTTTGCTAGGTCAAGACGTTCTTGATATTATCCCCAGTTGGAGTCCTCGCTGGAACGAGGCACGGCTTTTGGCAGACATTATAACTATCCGCTGTCTGCGAATGCACCTATGGATGGGACAGACGAGTATGGCGGTTAGGAGATGGCAGGCTCACCGCGATCGTATCAGCGAGTTTGTGGATGCCCGAGGAAGAGGCACAAACAACTATGGTTGGCAGGCTTGGGAAGCCCGATGGGCAATGGTGATGGCTGGTCTTATTGAGAAGACTGAAGTTCCTGGCCTGGGGCCTTCGAGTATGACAATCTTTCTTCAGCCAGAGAAAAATCTTTTTGGAGAACGACTACATCCGTGGGAGCTATTACATCATACTGGTTACTGGTATCGAATTGCAGCACGCCATCTCGGAGCTCGCAAAGCATTGGCCCATAGGATACCCGACGATGATAGAGGAGCGCCAGACGCTTCGCCCGCATCAAGAGTGGCGAGCAAAGCATATCGTTACGATACATATATGTGCCCTCCGCCCCACGAAGAATATCCATTAAAGGGAAAGGGAGTCAATCACGCACAGCTAATAATAGACTGCCTCCTCAACGCGAGGGGTCAGTTTCAAGCCAGAAAGCAGCACCGAATTGCGGCAGAAATATCTTTAGAATGTGCTAGGGAGATGGCGACGATTGGATCGTGGAATGAAGTACTAGGAATGCTCAGGCCTCTCTGGGAAGATAAATCTTTTCGCTCTGAATGGTGGCTCGATATCTCTGAAGAAATCTTATGGCTTGTGAGACGAGCAGCGGCGGAGACTGGACGGGCAGATATTGTGGTCGCCATTGATTGGGAACTAATGGATAAACGTAGGTTGCCATCCAAGATTGTCACAGTTTTGTGCTGATGATACTGACTTTGATATTCAGGCTTTAGACGAAGGGAAAACTGGCATTACGATCTTAGCAAGTCTCTAGATGGGGTAACCTTGGACTCGAAGCCATCTATTAGTATATCTGACGATTTAGCTTCATCGTTTTTATCTGCATCATTTACTTTCCGCGCTAAAGAGGGTCGGGCTGGCGAAACATGCTTGGCCCAGCTTTCTCTTAAATCCGAAGCACTTAATGTGGCTGCTCCAGTCACTCTATCTTCGATTCGAGTTGAATTTGAGGGACATCTCAAGCCCATCACGCTCTTCCACGACCCAGCCCTGCCGACGAACTCTGCGGAAGGACCTATATCCGTGGCGGCTGTGCCACTGACAGAGCAGCTTGGGGGTGAGGAACAGAAGGCCAAAGATGAAAGCGAAAATGAAGCCGAAGAAGGGAACCAAGACGAAGGTGAAGACAAAAAAGACGACGCAGATGACGGTAGGAAGGACGAGAAGGAAGATCAACTGACTGGTACATGCGATCTAACACTGAGACCGGGCCACCGACAAGTGTTTGAGATGAATATACCTTTACGAGAGCCAGGGGAGGCGTCAGCTTCTACTCTAATTTTGTCTTATAAAGCCGATACCTTTGAAATGGAGTACAAGCTATCATTGTCGGAGCTGGGCAAAGTCACAGGATGGTTTGTTCAAGGCGCGGTGAAACCACGACTGTCCAGACCCAACGGACATATCCTACATATACAACCACGGCCTCCTAAGATGAAGCTGAGGTTGATAGAGCCCCTCGAGCAATACTATGCAAATGAACCGATTGCACTCCGTATCGGCCTATATAACGAAGAGGACGATTCTGCCAATGTGAAATTGGACATTCGGATCATTGGAAAGGGAGTTCCTCGGTTCCAGGTTGAAGCTGGAGAACACAAGCGAGAGGTGGATGCTACTGAGGAAGAATCTCAAGTCACGGACCTTACTCTTGGTCATATAGCCAGCTCCTCATCGTTGGAAGCGTCAATCCACCTCGACCCTGCACCAGCGCCTACAGTATACGAATTGCAGATACGAGCAGATTATCATTTGGATTCAGACGCTGCAACACCGATTGTCCAGGTGTTGCCTATTCACCTTAATATTGTGAATGCGTTTGAAGCTAATTACGACTTGATGCCACGACTTCACCCAGATCCTTGGCCGAGCCTTTTCGACTACGAAGACCTACAAGACGTGTCTGAAGGCGATGTTGTTCCGGCCAAGGGGCTTACACAGCAATGGTGTCTTGTTTGTCACTACGCATCGTTCGCAACGGAAGATCTAGACGTAATAGGTCTCGACATGCAAGTCACAGCAGTGACGCCTGGCGGACGGTGCCGTGTTGTAAACAAGCCCGAATTCTCCGCAGATGGCATGATTGTGGCGCCCAAGACGATGTATGAAGCTCGGTTTGATCTGGTAGCGGAAAAGGTCACGCTAGACGACAGGCATCCAGTCGCAATAGATTTGGCACTCGTGGTGCGCTGGCGACGACGACGATCTATAGAAGGCGAAGCTAGCCCAGTTAACGTCACGACGATGATAGTTGGGCAGTACATGGTGCTTGGGACGGAGCCCAGAGTGCTGGCATCGGTGCTTCACAGTTCGCAGGAGAAGGCAGGTTTGGTGCGACTCGATATTACGATTGAAAACCCGTCTAGCCACTTCTTGACATTTGGGTTGGCGATGGAACCAAGTGATGCATTCGCTTTCTCCGGATCCAAACAGACGACAATGCACTTGCTGCCGATGTCGAGGCGCACCCAGACGTACCGTCTAATGCCACTTGTACGAGGCGTGTATGTACGGCCAGGATTGGTGGTGAGGGACAAGTACTTCCAAAAGGTGCTTCGAGTTATACCGACAGAGGGCATGAAGATTGACAAAGATGGCTTGCTGGTTTGGATCCCTCCAGTGCAGGAAGCTGAAGAGAAGTCGAACTAGTGGCATTGGGGGAAATGGTACCCGAGGAATACGTAAATAATCATGATATTTGGTTCATCTAGACTAGATAGAGGGATATCATTTTACATTGCTTGCCTCTGAAATTTCTCCTACTTTCTAGTGCACTTGAATCAATAGGCCACGGGGGAGCCGTGACGCAGGGCAGACGTGGCAGGAATGGATCCAACGCATGGGATGGGACGATACTGGCATGGCGCTGTATTACTACCTATTGGAGCTGTTTCCACGTGCACGTCCATACATGCGCTTGTTCCATAGCCCATCTGGTGTTCACGACGCCGTGAATTTAGGGGTTGTTAGTTGCGGAGTTACGCAGTGTCTCATTTGCATGAGGGCTGCGGATTTTGCCCGGCCTCGCTGTGGAAGCAACCCCGAGAAGAAGAAGAGGTGCCTCAGCTTTTTGTAGCTTCAAGGGCCCCGTATGAAGTTGGGCTAAGCTTCTCGGGCTGAAGCGGGCTGGATTGGTAATAAGTGGGAATGAATCCACTCGCGCCGCGATTCCCCCTGACTGCCCGAGTTCGCCACGAAAGCTTATGTCTGGATACGAAGTACGAGTACGTGTATAGGTAGTAGGTATGTATATTCGCTCGTGCAGAGAACAATCGGTCTGTCTTACAGGTGAGACTTGCATACAACGGCTTGGGCCTTGTCTGATGTTCGCCCTAATACTAGTATATATTGTACTACTACTAGTATCAGCTGCATCCTTTTACAAGTAAAATGTCTTAATGTCTTAGTGCCAAGCGAGGAGAATCCCAGAGCCAACAAAATAACCTCGTACGAATCCTGCCTGGTACCTACTCGTATTGGCAATAGTGCAGTAGCACCGGCAACAGTAACAGTTAAGCCTCTTTTGCTTCTTCAAAACAAACTGATCCCTCAAGCTGCTTCAAGTAAGCAACTAGTCGGTCGCATGCTCCCACAATAAATCCTGCCAAAAGCACCTCCTCGGACATCGGGCCCCCTTCAAGTCCGCCAGGTTGCCCGCAACTTGCTCGCCCACTAAACTGCATCAGGGTTGCGAACGCCATTTGAGTCATACCGTTACTTGAGCAACTCGACTCATCTCTCATGCAGGATCTGCCTCTGGGGATCAAGTACCGGCATCTATTGGCTGCCTAGCATTTTCTTTTTTTCCCAGTCCCCCTTCTTTTGGGTATTATTTGGCGCTAGTAGATACAAGAATAAATGCGTGAACGGAGTTGGCCCCCGGTGTTAGTCAAACGATCTTAGGCTCGGGCTTGTAAATCTAATCTCCGCGTAAAGACTGATCCTGCCTGTAGTAGTTGGTTGCAGTTCTAGATTGTTTTCCTTTTCGTAAGCTGCTGCACGGCTGTGCTTCTACCCAGTTAGCCGCTAGAGCGAGCTGCGGGAGAAGAGCGAGAGCGAAGCAATCGCGAACGGCGAGTTTCGCCACGTAAATGTGGAGTTTAGCTCGGGCTGCAGCTAGTCGCGATGGGCTTTTCGTGAATCGAATTTTAATAATTTTTAAGCAACTTGTAATCTAACCGCCATGTGTGCAGTGCGTGATTAGGAATACGTATGATTTGAATGCCTACCGCCAAGAGCTTGCGCGGACTGCAGTGAGGCCTGCTGGGTGGTAAGATAATATAAGATCGGACTTGGGGTTCGATAGATACGACGCAGGCAGGATATAAGGCTGAAAAGGTGTACCACATTTTTTGCCCCCTTACCTATTTACTTTTTATTTATTTATTTACCTCTCCTCTCTTTTAAGCCGCTTCCCTTTAGTTTCTTTCTACTATTGTATTAGTCGGAAAAAAGCCCGAGAGAAAAAAGGGGGGAAAATACAAAGAAAACGGAAAAAAAGCTGCGAAAAAGGCAGCCATCCTCGCGACGCTAGTACGTAAAACCTCGTGCATATGGCCGACATGAATTTTTTCTTGACTAGATCCATCGCTTGGACCCGGCTGTTATATGGAGACGGCCAACTCTAATTATATATACCAAACTAACAAATAAGTACAACAGGGCCTCTCTTCCCTCTTTTCCCTTCTGCTCTTTGTCGAAGCACTACAACGGCCCTCGATCTTCCAAACACCTACACTGGGAGAGAAAGACAAAAGACAAAATGTCTTCCACGCCAACACCGCGTCTCTCATCAGACAAGACAGAGCGCGACTCCATACCGCCGCCCCTGAGTCGTGACAATGACATCGAAAAGGAACTCGCCGTAGCTGGCGCTGAAGAGACGAAGAAGGACGACGGAGTTCTGGAGGAGGTCACCAAGACGGACACGGCGGCGACCAGTGCCACGCTCAACTATCCCAAGGGCCTGAAGCTGGTGTCCATCATCGTCGCCCTGTGCATGGCTATTTTCCTGGTTGCGCTGGATCAGACGATTATCGCTCCTGCGCTGGGTACCATCACGGCAGCATTCCAGAGTGTAAAGGATATTGTGAGTTTCCAGCAATCATCACCATGTTGATATAATGAAATTCGATTGAGTTAACCATCAATCATAGGGTTGGTATGGTTCCGCCTATCTGCTTACCGCCACAGCCCTGCAGCCAATGTACGGTGCTCTCTACAAGTACTTCAACGTCAAGTGGTGCTATCTTGCCGCCATCTTCATCTTCGAGATTGGAAGTCTGCTCTCGGCCGTAGCGCCATCATCAAAGGCGCTGATTGTTGGACGGGCCGTCGCGGGTGTAAGCTTTTAGACCCCCTTTGCTGCACGTTTTGGACTTGGAATGCTGACTGAAGCTAGGTTGGAACTGCTGGCTTATTCTCCGGATCCATTGTCATCATCTCTCTGTCCAGTATGTTTATGCTAATGCTCCACCCCAAAACTCGAAACGAAACGCAGTAGTGTACTAATTGCCGTGATAGTGCCCCTCGAAAAGCGTCCCATTGCCTTTGGCCTCATCGGTGGCATGTGGGGAATCGCCTCTGTTGCCGGTCCTCTCCTCGGCGGTGCTTTCACGGAGAATGTCTCCTGGAGATGGTGCTTCTACATCAACCTCCCCATCGGTGGCCTTGCCATGTTTATCGTCGTCATGCTCCTGCACGTCAACCGTAACTCGGATGACACCCTGGGCATGACCGTCTTGGAGCGCATCCTCCAAATCGATCTCCTCGGCACCGCCATCTTCATTCCCGCCATTGTGTGCCTCATCCTGGCCCTGCAGTGGGGTGGCGCAGAGTATGCTTGGAGTGATTCCAAGATCATTGGCCTGTTTGTTGGTTTTGGTCTCATGATTCTCATCTTCATTGGCATCCAGTTCTGGAAGGGAGACAAGGGAACATTGCCCCCCCGAATGTTCAAGGACCGCAATGTTCTTGCTGCCATGATGTTCAGTCTCTTCTTCGGCGCTGGTTTCTTCCCCCTGATCTTTTATCTTTGTGAGTGGCATCAGTCTGTTTCAATGTTTAGACTTGAACTTTTTCTAACTGTGTGAACAGCTCTCTACTTCCAAGCCATCCAGGGTGTAAGTGCCGTCACAGCCGGTATTAAAATCTTGCCTCTCCTCCTTTCCAGCGTGCTCATGTCCATCGTTACGGGTGGTCTCATCCCCGTTATTGGCTACTACAACTTCCTCATCCTCCCATCCATGGTTCTGTATACCATCGGATGCGGTATGATTACGACTTTCGCCGTCCACACCCCACTGAAGGAGTGGTTCGGATATCAAGTGCTCGCCGGCTTGGGCATCGGAGCTGGATTCCAGGCCAGCGTTTTGGTCGTGCAGACCGTCCTCCCTCAGGAATGGGTTCCCGTCGGCACTGCTTGCGTGCAGTTTTTCCAGATCCTGGGAGGCGCAGTTTTTGTCGCCGTTGCCCAGACTCTCTTCCAAAACGGACTCATCGACACGCTTGCCAAGGACAACACTGGCATCGACGCCTCGCTTTTCATCAACAGCGGTGCTTCTGAGATCAAGTCTGTGCTTGCAAGCATCGGCCGCTTGGATGCCCTCGAGATTGTCCTCGAGGCATACAATACCGGTTTGCGCCACACTTACTACATTTCCGTGGCATGTGCGGCTCTTGCATTTGTGTGCAGTCTTGCCTTTGAGTGGAAGTCAGTGAAGAAGGGCGCCAACGGCAAGAAGCCCGAGGTGTCAATAGGCATGGCATAGGCTGGGAAGCCCAGTTACCACTCCACTCTTGTTTGAAATTTTCGTTCCGAGCCTTGTATTTTATTCATATCCACATCATCTTGGACATTTATGACGATGGTGCACTGCATCTTTTGAACTGTACAGCGTAATGAGCTATGGAAATAGATCCCTTGGCATAATCTAATAGAATAATATAAAAAGAAACATTATATGTATTAACTGTGTATTATTGTGTATCGTCAGGAGGCTGATCCCATGACAGTCGACCAGCCCTCTTTCTTGTGACTGCTCCCGAATCTCGTCCGACAAAATGAAGGACCCAATCTTTGACAAGCCTCGTCTTTTCCTGCTGGGGATGCTTCGCCGCGGCTCGTTTGGCGAGGTCTCTACTCTGATAGTACCCGCCCCCTTCGCTCCGCCAGAGGAGGTTGACCCGTGTAAGATTCTTGCGCAGGCTTTGGCCATAGACCTTGCCACGGAAGACATGCAGCGCCACATTCTCCATGAGGACTACATCCTGCCGCCTCAATTTGCTGATCTGGCCCGTCGTAGCCTGGTCATTGGACAGCCAAAAGGTCACGCCAAAGCCCGACTTGGTGTCGTCGCCAACAAGCAACTCGACTAGCGATAACGTGGTGCCCCAGCGCGTCGTGACGGTTCGAGGCTGGGCTATAGATATGACGGCGACGATCAAATTGAGCGTCACTGTCTGAGGGCTCAGAGCGAGGATCCGAGAGGCAGGGGGGACATCTTCCAAGTCTGACAGATGCTGCAATGGTACGGGCGGGGGCAGAGGATTCGTGCGGTCGTGCAAAGAGACGTCGTCTGTGTCATTCGTCATGAATGAGGTTGTGGTGTCCTCTGTATGCGCCATGCTGAAACTGGCCAGCTGACTAGACGGCATGAGAGTGTGAGCCGCCAGCGACTCTTCACAGAATTGGGTAAGTATTGCGCCTCCATCTTCGTCGCCGCCAAAAGATTGAGTCTCGTCCGCAGAGAAAGCAGCAGCTGTGGTGAAAAAATCGCGATGAGCTTGAAAGGAGTCATTCACGAAGCTGTGGTTCTGGCTTAGGCCTGTGTGAAGCGGCCGACGGTTCAATGGCACAGACCGCCAAACAGCGTGTGTTGGTGGTTGAGATGCAATTTCAACGCCTGAAGCTGGGTCCGTGAGTCGTTGTTTCTGGTGTTTGCTGTCGAGGCGTCCAAAGAATTGTTGGAATGTCTCATCGAAGCTGTCTAGAGTGCAGGACTCGGGATTCACCGAGATGAGAGATGGAGCTCCGGCGAAGAGAATGACGCGTGGAATTGGCGTTGATGCCGGCACTGGCATCTTTGTTTATGGCAACTGGGGGGTTCGTGACGAGGGTATATACAAAGCAAGCATGCAGTTACGCCTTATTGTCAGCTGTAGTTGTACGAGTAACTCTGCCGTGGCACGGCGCGCAGGCTACTTGTCAACGCCAATCGCTGTCATACGCGATCCTTGCCATGCCCCAGGTTCGACGTCTATGATGTCATGACCCAAACGAACTCATGTGAAACAAGGCTGTTGATACTGGTGAAGAGACTTCGATACCTCGTGGTTCGCAGTACCTCATGCAATGTAAACGACGTTGAAGAGTGAAGCTAAAAATTGACACAGAGAAAAAGGACAGTGCATATACAGCTCACATACTGTATTCCACTTGCGGCCTGTTGCGATTACAGCACTTTAATCTTCAACGGCTGCTCTAATCTCATTGATGACGTTAAGCTAGATGATGTCAGTACGTATCAGTATAGATGGATGCTCTTCATCGGACGCATAATACACCTGATGACGCTGAGCTGGCTGGATAGATTTGGTTCGATTAGACGGGCTATACAGTTACAGTGCAGCAACACCCATACCATTAAGCACTGTAAGTAGGCGCCTACGAGAATGCAATACATTTTTCCATGCAGATGTCTCAGTTATTTGTACCAGGACAAATTCTCATTTCAGGTAGTAGGTATTAGTAGTATTTTGTAAGGATGCAATGTACAAACAAAAGTGGCACATCAAACGAAACACGCTCCAAGCCAATTGAATCGTTCAACTGCCTTACAACACTGCCGACCCCCAAAAGCAGCCTCCTACTCGGCTATTTTTGCCTTGAAACCACCCTTACCGAGGTTCATCTCCACCCGCCGCCCCCAGCAAAAAGAGCAATTAACAGTGACAAACGCACGTTGAATCGCAGCCCCTCGATACTATACTAGGTATACCATTTACCCCGGATTAATTCTCGCCAAGATTAGATTCGATTCGGCGTTTGTTGCGAGGCGGCCAACCACAATCCCGGGTTCCTGGCGTTAGCAAACGCCCCGTCTTCCGGCTGTCACAACATCGCACATCATATAACCACAAGCCGAGGCACAATATTGTTCCATCTTTTCATGCTTCCTAATATACCACAACTCGGAATCCAGAATCTGTATGAAAGTAGCATACTCTGTATAGAATTACAAATCCCGGGCACATACAAAAATGGCCTCTAATTCATCATCACCACCATCGTCATCCGCAGTCTTCGACATCCAGGAGCACACCATCCAAGCATCGCACATCCGGGAATACCCTCGCGCAACAGCAAACTCCCAAGATGAAGCTCTCCTGCTCCACGTCAAGCAATACACCCCCAAGCACGGCGGTCCTCCGCGCAAAGGCGACATAACCATTATTGGCGCCCACGCGAATGGTTTCCCAAAGGTTAACTTCTCCCGAATCAATCATAGGAAAAAAAAAGAATTTGGCTAATCAGAACAACCATAGGAAATATATGAACCTCTCTATGAGGAATTTCTCAAAGAGCTAGAAAAGCAAGGCCTCCGCCTTCGCGCCATCTGGATCGCCGACGCAGCTCACCAAGGCCAGAGCGGCATCCTCAACGCTGCCAACCTAGGCAATGATCGTATGTGTTCTCTCGTCTTACCTCTTACCATATCATATCATCTCATCTCATCTCATCTCATTTCATATTTTACATCAAAACTAACATGTAAAAAAAAAACCAGCCTCATGGCTCGACTACGCCCGCGACATCGCCCACCTCATCAACACCATCCGCCCTCCCCGCCCCATCATCGCCATGGGCCACTCCTTTGGCGCAAACGCCCTCACAAACGTCGCCCTCATGCACCCGCGCCTCTTCACCGGCTTCGTCATGCTCGACCCCGTCATCGCCCGCTTGGCTGCTCCCCCCCAAAAGCAGCTGCCCTCGTCTCCCGAAACTTACGCCAGCCCAGCCTCGCTCAGCGTAATGCGTCGAGACACCTGGCCCTCTCGCGATGCTGCCCGAAAGGCGTTCCTCTCCAAGGAGTTTTACCGGGCCTGGGACCCCCGTGTCTTGGACCTCTTTGTCCGCTACGGCCTCCGTGACGATGTTGTTTCGCCGTCATCAAAGGACCAACCCCCCGTCCGCCTAACCACAACCAAACACCAAGAAGTCTTCACCTTCATCCGCCCCCTCTGGCCCGCCCTCGACCCCTCCACCAACCTCATCACCAACCCCTCCCTCGCCCCCGACCACGACTACGAACCAGGAACCCCAGCTGCAATACCCATCTACCGCCCCGAAGGCAACAACACCGCCGCCCGCCTCCCCCATCTGCGCCCTCCCGTCCTCTACATCTTTGGCGGCCAGAGCAGCGTCTCGCCGCCACGCCTCATCCAGGAGAAGCTCGATACCACCGGCGTCGGCGTCGGCGGCAGCGGTGGCGTCAAGGCAGGCCGCGTGAAGCACGTCATATATCCGGACAATGGCCATCTCGTGCCCCTGGAGGAGCCGCTGTTGTGCGCAAAGGCCGCCGCTGAATGGACAAAGACAGAGATTGACAGGTGGTGGGAGGAAGAAAAGGCGTATGAAGAGTGGACAAACAAGTCACTGGAGGACAAGTCGACAATAGATGATGAGATGAGGAGGCGCGTTGTACCACCCAGAGGTAAAAACAGCAAGACGAAAGCGAATCTGTAGAATTGACATCTCTAGTTCATCTCTGCCTTGATATAGAGTTTAGGACATCTTGTTTGTTTTGTATTCTTTCTCTTCCACAATATACACTGGCATAGATAGGCAGGGTAGCAAGCAGCTTCGATTTAGCATGAGAGGTTATAGCAATATTTAATATTCATTCTCGACAAGTCATCATGAAACACAAGTATGAGATATCAAGCTACTAATTTGTCAGGCCGTTCAAAAGGAACAATTCAGTTATTTCGTTCGTTTTGAGCTAAAGAGTGTACAACATAACCTATCAAATGTGATGCTATCCCAACAATGTGCCAATCTGAGTCCCACCTTCACCTATAGCATGCATTTTCGGGCTATGAAATGAAAAAAAAAAAAAAAAACATCGCTATATTGCCGTATTTCCATAATCGCTGGCCCATAGTTCATGAAGCTTTTGGAAAATGATGAAACGAGATAAGAAGCCAAAAAAAAAAAGCAGCGTCGCTTAAATATAGTACATACTGTCTCTGAGATTGATATGAACTTGTCTTCCAACGGTGCTTGGGCCGCCCCCGGCTGTTTCAGTCTGATCCTCCGAGTCGTTTTGTTCAAACCACTCGGGTCGGTGTGCACGGGCACGCTCACAGACAATATCAGCATAGTATGCCGGGGGGCAGATGCTGACGGCCTTGGTGGCGCGGCCGTAGAGATAGCATAGTTCGTGTGTCAAGCGCTCTAGTTCGTTGGCCGCGTTGGTGCCGAATTTCGTGCGGAAGATCTCGTCCAGGAGAACAGTATAGTGCGCTGGTCGAGAGGTGCCCTGGAGAGCGTCATGAGCCGTTAGGTAGAAGTCCCAGTATCGGGATTGCGTTACGCCTCGGTCCACTACCGTTCCGTTGACAATGTTACCAGACTTAGACATCTCATCTGTCGATGAAGGGTAGAACCGGGTCTGGTGTCGCTTCACCGACACCAACAGCGTGATCTTTGGCTGGAACTGGGGCGAATATTTCTTGCGGCACGCCTCGCGGATGCATGGCAGCTCCCGGTCGAGAACTTGAGAGAACTGGCCCTCAGAGACGCCGTCACGGTAGATGACAATGTTTTCTGGATACCGGCCTCCATTGTGCTTGCTCCAGGTATCCAGTCGAAGCATGAATGCTTCGATGAGTTTATCGCTAAGCATCTCCTGTCTAGAAGTTTGCTCCCAGGACAGTGCGGGCCATTGGCCGAGATCGCTATCAATACTTGAGACGAATCCGACCAAACTGGGGGGCTCAGGAGCGCCCTTCTTCAAGGACATGTTGGTCGGATGGGTCACGTCGTAGCCAACAACCATCGCTCTGCCATCTTTGAGAAGACTGAACTCTTCCTTTAGCTTATGGTTGACGCCACCAAATTTGAGATTGACCTTGAGCCCGACGTTGGCGAAATATGCTGGGGCCGCTTTTCCAAATGAACGTGCCACGACGCAGCTCGTATGAATTCCATATGTGCAATCGCCCAATTGCTTGATCTTGGCATATAATCCCGTCGAATCCCTTTCAGATAAGATGATGACGAAAAGCTGAATTTGGTTCTTTTGTAACCACGCAAAGATGACGTCGAGGTCTTGATTGAAATCTATGGTCTCTCTCGGGGGAGCAACGGGAATTTTGTTTATGGCAATGCCCATATTAGCCAAGAAGTCTCCGTATGATAAGACGACGTCTCTCCCAATTGGCTGCATGTTTTGCCTTAACGAGAGATTGACCCAGCTCCAACGCTCAATCCTTTTACCTGGCTTGATAACTCTTACCGATTTCATATTCCAGGCGCCACCCAACGGTCTCACGTCGAAATTCTTTCTCCTGTTGTCCAAATAGACCACCGTTGGTGCGTTGAGGACTCTTCCCTGCACAGTCAGCATCTGCTTGTCGACAGAGATACCAAATTGGTTCAGATATGGATCGTCAAGTTTGAGCACTTGACGGCTGGCGGTGCTGATGGAAAGAGCATTGGAGTACGGTGACCGACAGGCAAATTCCAACATAGCAGTCGTCTCATCCATACTAAGGGAGGCCTTGATTGCCTGGCCTGGCAGGATCTCGATCATCTCAGCCGGTACATATGTAAAGGGCTTTTGTTCTGTACCCAAATCTAGCAACGGATAATCTTTTAGGACTATCCCGTATTCTGAGATGCATGTTAGCTTGATTGTTTGGCCGTGGAAAGAATGAGGAAGAAAGGCAAAATGAAAGCTTACTCTGCTTGTAATAGTCAAAGACCGTGATGTAGCGTCCTCCTTTGCCGCTGTCTATCCAGAACTGGACGTTCTTTGGACCGCCAAATTCCCAGCCGGGTTCAAACCTGGGTGGGTGTGCCATGGCATTGCTCTTTTTGCCCTTCGCCTCTGAAGCATTGGCGAGGCCTCGTATAGCCTTGACTCGGCGAACACTTTTGCCATCGGCAAGCTTGAAGCTGAACCAAACACGAGTCTTGGGTAGGAATTTACCAAACGCTCGGAGTGTGCGCATTCCATGGCCGTCGTTCCTTGGACAGACTTTGATATGAAGATTATCAAGAATCTCTTTCATGGGACCCGAGATTCTGAAAACACCATGAGTGACATTGGCGTTTACCAGCACCCGACCAGTTGCCAAGCGAGCAGATTGGAAGTAACCGCGGGCAGCGGTCAGAGCGCGCCAATTCATAGTGAGATTTTGGATTACTTTGTCATCGCCGAATGGAAAGAACCGAGATGAACCAACGGCTGCGGTCCTGATATGATCGCTCCTGGGCTTGTGGCCCAGAATGAGATTGATCGCGTCAACGACGTCGGGAAAGCGTGGAAAAGAGATGGCGTCAGCACCAGCCGGCCCATCCGCCATGGATGTCAGATACTGTCTCATGTCGCCCACTCGAATCTCATTGGGGCCGTGGATCTGGACAGAGTACGAATCCATATCTTCGCTCCCCTCGGATATGGGAACTTCAACGACCATGGGGTTGGCAGAGAGATTGATCTGTTTCAGTGTGATGAGCACGTCCTTGAACTCTGTGGCGACGACAAAAGTCTTATCCTCCTCCAAAAGCTTGGCCAGGACAGCCTTGACGACGAAGAACAGTTCTCTGCCTTTGATTTCCTTCTCGGTTGCACTAGCCTTGCCGCCCTTTTTTGACTCTGGTTTTGGAGCGCCAACCTTCTTGACATTCATCGTATACTTGTAGAAGGTATCAAATTTGAGATTGACCTTGAAATAGTTTGCCCAGAGGACAACAGTTCTGCCATTGGAGCCATAAGCTGGCCTGGGAGGAAACTGGGCGAGTAAAGTAGAAGGTGGAGCAGCGCTGTCTCCTTGGCCTCCTTTGCCTCCTTTCCCCTTGACGCTCAGCTTGCCCATCTGGGAAGTGAGAGCTGTAAGTGATGAGGATTGGGCTGCAACGATCTGATTTTCCAGCTTCGTGACTTCGGCATCAGGCTCAGGTATTGTGCCGTTGTAGCTGCGATGCACGTTAGATGCGAGTTCATACATATTGACGCCGCCCTGAGCTGCATTAGAGAGATGAGGACTCACTTGAAAGCTTTCGTCTTGCCAGGAGACTCATCACGGCGACTAAAACCACCGCCACCGCCTCCACGTCCGCGGCCTCGTCCATCTCCTCGGCCCCTGTAGCCTCCACGGTCACCACCTCCTCTTCCACGGCCGCCGCCATAATCTCCACGGTCACCTCCTCGTCCACGACCGCCGTAATCTCCACGATCACCACCTCCTCGTCCACGACCACCTCCATAATCTCCTCGATCACCACCTCCTCGTCCACGACCACCTCCATAATCTCCTCGATCACCGCCTCCCCTTCCACGGCCGCCACCACCACGGTCACCGCCCCGGAAGCCACCGCGGTTGCCCCGGCCTCTATCAGCCATGAGGAAGACTGGAGCAGTATATAGGCGGGGATATAACGACGGGCGCTAAACTGTAGGCCCCAAGAAACTAAAAAGAAGGCTATGTAATGTAATGCTGCCAAAGTGTAATGTTGAAATGTAATGACCAAAAGCGAGAGAATAGTGATCCTTGTGAAGGGCCCAAGATATGGATGCTTTCGGTAGAGCGAATTGCGGTAGCGATAAAGAGAAGAGAGAAAAGCAGGGCCGTGCTGAGAAGAGACAACGGAAAAACAAAAGAATATCCAAGGGCCGCGCTTAACCAACAAAGCGTAAAGGGAGGAAGTCGTAACTACTGGGAATGCAACAGCTTCCAGAGCTGGAGCTGCTTCCAATTGGTGAAAGCTCGAGGTTGTCCGTGACGACAAAGAACGAGGCCAGCTTTAAGAGCTCCACAGAAACTGCCGTAGAGCTATGCAAATCTCTAGGGTCCAGCCGTAGCGCTTCGGCTGCGGGGAAGGCTTACAGTAGTCAGCGTGGGCTGGGTTCCAGTTTTTTCTTTTCTTTGTTCGCTTGTTGATTGTTTCTTCGGTTCAAAGGACAGTGTGAATGGGCAGGTAGGTAACTGCCATATGCAACAGTGCCTGCAGCTCTCTCGTGTAGACGTCGGCCGTCCTTGCGGGAATTTGTAGTTTGTATATCGTTGGTGGGGGTTGGCGCTTAACACGAATGTGTTGGTCAACACCGGAAGCAAAGAAGCTCGCCTGTATGTGCTGCAATGCCGGTATATTGGAACAATGGATCGTCAGGACGGGGCTGGGCCGGCATATATGGCCATCAAAAAGAAGAGATGAAGCGCAGAGGGCGCGGGATGGGCATGCGTCCGTCAGTGCACCCATTCATGATGTGGCCGGTCCCAGGGCCTACATATATGGAGATGCCATGAAGCAGTGCTGGGCATATTCGCATGTACATTTGCACACAACTCTCTCTCTGTGATACAAGCCCACTTAACCATAGGATATGATGAGCTGGGCGCCACCAGCCAAACAAAAGACGCTTCCTCCCACCCTTGCTCATCGCTGGCCTCCCACCGCCAGAAGAGTCATTGCCCATGCATGCACCACCGACTCAGCTTAGGCGGATTCGCCATTGTTAAGATTTTCTGCCTTGCTATGCTTGTACGCCCATAGCACCATCTACACATCTTGATGGAGCCATTCGTGGCCGCTCAAGGGCCCTCTTCGGCCTCGCGGCCTGCTGCATAGCAAGTGATGGGGTTCTTGATTTTGGTTAGTTTCCGGTCGATGCCACGCATCAGCCTCGAGTGCATCTCCACTTGGCGCCAACTCACGATGCATGCATCAGGCTATCCGGGTATTATGACGCGCTGCTGCCTCGTACCCCAATTGCCGCGTTGGCTGTTGATTGCTACAGTAAGAACTTGGTTGGATGTGACTGGGAGCGAATGGCGAGGATCGTGTCATATCTTGTTGTCCAATCTCAGCATCGTGGCCAAACGCCGCACCAGCATTTGACTTGATTGAGACTGGAGGGCTTTGCAGTGTGCGAACTGAATCTATTGGATAGGTAGGTATTACCTATATATACAAAATAGTAGTACTGCTTTGCACACGATGAATCGTAGCTCGGACAAGTGTCCCCGCCACGAGCGACATGTCATATGAAATTACATGTATTCACTTACACACGGAGCAAAGCCATAAGTGACACGCAAATGTCTTATGTCTGAATACATGTAGTCTGACCGCCAATGTGAATCCAAATGAGAAAAGAAAATATATCATTAAGAACAGCTATCAAATAGTAACATATATCGTACGGTTTTGTCGCAAGCCTGCGCATTCATCGCCTACTGCAGGCACTAGGTAGTAATCTGCCGTTACCATATATTGAATTTTATGGAATCATGTAGATTTTACAGTATATTTCCCCCGCGTCGCTGCATAGGTACCTAACATGGCCTAATTGCTTTCTATGAGTGTCACAGTCTAATCTTTATAAACATTAGAAGCAAAAGGTCAGCAGCATATACTTTTATGCACTTCTTTCAGCCTGATGTTCTCGTGCCAATACCATTGTCGTCACCTAGCCACCACCTCGAGACGTTATTCATAGCTACCGCCTAGCCCATTCTGCCTATATGCCATCTAGCTAGCAAATAAATTGCAAAATAAAAAAAGAAAACATCAAATAGAAATAATTACAAAAAAAGTAAATTCAATTCCGGCGCCGGGAGTCGAACCCGGATCGCCGCGGGACTTTCACTAATGAAAGCGCGGTATGCTAGCCACTACACCACGTCGGATATCTTATTTGATGCTTATCGGTCGACTAAATTTTCCTTATATCGTAACTAAAACTGACACCGATCTGATGTCATACATCGATAATACGTATAGCATGGCGCATTAACTTCCTGGCAACCAATTGCATCTATTAATTCGACTATATCAATTATCCGTTTAGGATATCCACAAAAATGAAGCCATTCTAAGCTAGATTTGATATTGTGAGTCTTGTACAAAGTATACCTGGAACGCTCAGCCGTTGAAACTTCGCTTTGGCTTTAACAAGGTCGATGGACTGAATGATAGACGTACAAAGAACGGTTTAGGTTCAGCCACCACAGCGCGGCTTCCTAGTCGAGTCATCAGCGTGAAAGATGTTTATTGTTGACATAATCTAGTTGTTGCTGATCTAACCCCTAGATACCTCGTTGTTTTCAGATAGCCGTGCATTTGTGCATTATTATTTGTTTGCTGAAGATCTCTCTTAGAATTTATTGGCCAACAGGTAAATGGCTGTTCAACGGAATGTATGCACTTCTTCCCATTGTCCACTTGTCCTTTAGAGCATGCAAAATCCTCCGCATCTCTGACAACACCAGTGGTCGCCGCACGAAATCGGAGCAAAGTGGCTCTTGGGTTCAACTCCAACTGCCCCTGGCGGATTTGCCGTTGCATTTAGTTTAACTATGCATTGAATACTGTCGGCTACAGATGTGCCATTGGACAAGATCTTAGTCAAAGACTCATTCCAAAAGTCCAGGTATAGGGGTATGTAAATACCTATGTAGAATAGGTACTCTTATCTACTTCAAAAGTGCAGTGCATAGAAGAGAAGCCGAGAGTATCCATACTAATGCTATTGCGCACGCTGGAAACGCCGTGAGTCTGAGTGTTGGCGAATCGTCGCGCTGCATTCGGTAGGCTATCCGATTAGATGTTCGGGTAACCAATTCGTTGACTGCCAGGGAACCATAAACTTAGAAGGTAATAGTGGTGTAAAAGGTATACAAGGATGGCTGGCGCGGCGACCCACGTATTCGGCCTGCCATTCAGGAGCTGCCGACTTTATAGAAGCGAGAACATGTATTAGCTATCGTTAGATCGTAAGTAGCTCCTGAGCTCGTACTATGAAGTTGATGATTTGTGTATATAATATTTCTTCACATTATTCTGAAATTCGCTTGCTAGATGTCCCTCTTTTTTTTCGTCTTATTGATATAAACTATGCTGCTGTCTTGCAATTCAGAGTTGCCTATCGTAATTTTTGTAAGAAGCTTCTCAAAACCAAAGGAAAACACCTATTTTGAAGATTTTGAAGATTTTGATGAAAGCATTGCCAGGGCACCGATTTCCTCATTCGGCTAGGCCTGGGTTTGGCTTATGCTAGGAGCGTTTGCGTTGATTGTCGATGCCACCACGACACTGAGACTTCAAAAATTGTTTGGAATCATTGGAAAAGAAACATCGGTAATAAACAAGATTGTATCCGTATAACTGAGTTGATGATATAATCGGAATCACCCTTTACCGCGGCATGAAATAACCGTTTGTGACTATATAAGGCCTTGATCGAACAATGGAAGATTGTGATTTATAGCATTCCAGTGATCCGAAGCAATCAATTATATACTATTGAATTTTTATAAAGCGTGACAATGGCAACTTCTTTAGTGGATGTAATGCTTGAGCGTAACAAGTATGAACACTTCTCGTCCCCGTGTATGTGGGTATATACTCACCGCAACATATAGGAATTTTGCTACGTCTCACAGGCCGTACAAGTTCTTTTCTGAAAACACTGGCCGAAAATTGCCTTCCATACTCATAAGTGAGTTATACAGAGAAAGGTGAATCAACTGGACGGGGGGTGATATTAACTCAATTGAACTATAGTAACCTGTCTCGACCCAAGGTGCCAACCAGAAGAGTTTTTATGCCTTATGCCTGGAGGTGCGGTCAAATCCCTGTTCGTTTTAACGTTGTTGGTCGCTCATATTCGCTTAGAGGCCATCATTTTTCGAGTTGGAGCAGGCAGAGTTGCCCCCCTCATCGCTCAAGTTGCTTCAATGGACTGCTTTGTTGGTGGTTTTAAAGAGGTCATGATCATTCATCATACTGGTAAGCTATAAGACATATATGGCACCAAATTCTGACTAATAGGGTTTTCTCTTCTATCAAATAGACTGCGGGGCTACTTACTTGACAGCAGAGAAGATCCAGAGCCATATTTTGAAGGAAGACGGAGTTTCCATCGAAGATGCAAACGACTTGGTGCTTCCATGTATTGCAGAGTGAGCTATCCGATTTTGTTTCAGTTCAAAACAATCAGCTAACTGAGTCAGTCTGGAACAAAGCGTTCAAGATGATGTCAAGTTACTAAAGGAATCTAAGGTCATTCGCCGCGAGCTGAAGGAGTGCATAAAAGGTTATATTTACGATATCACGACTGGGCTCGTTGCGCCTGTTTGAGATCACCCAACCCCAACCTCTTCTAAGGTTCTCATTTATATCATTCTGTGACCTGATAGCTCTCCATGTTCACTCTCTTTTATAAATTATCAGTAAATATGAAACATAAAACGTACAAGAAACCAGATATAGCAGTATGGGCGTGAAATACAAGGCAGCAGGTGGTGCGAGAATCGGCGACTTGATAGCAAAGAAACAGAACAAGCATATGCCAATATACTCTTGTTTCAACGACCATATCATTCCTGTGAAGTGTCAAGTAATTGTTCCTGGATCTAGTTCCATGTAGGTATCGAATTGAGATTAGTTTTACCTTAAGTTTACACCTACCTAGATTCTTTCATTTTTTTCCAACGTCACCTCTTGACTGCTTCTTTCAGGAACATCGAGACGTATTGTTTGCAGCCGGCTCTGAGGCGCTTCGACTCCTGCATCTGTACGAATCTACGAATCATATGCAAGTTTAGTTTTTAGTTGCTGTATAATCTTAAATTCATTTTATGTAAATTCCGATTGTTATCTTATCTCTGTTTCGAAAGATATAAATACTTGATTGTGTACTTCCTTTGTCTTGGCGATGTAGCCTCGTGTAGGCAGGAATACCTGTAAATATATATGACTGACTCATGAATTGAATAGATTTCCCATGCCCCAAAAAAGAAGAAGAAAAAAGAGCGGTAAGAGTGCATATGGACATCTTAGATTATGCTTGTGTGAGACTTGAGTGCGTCTTACAAGTGTTACATCCTGATAGGCTCTGACTCTGAGTCAGTTTAATATGCATCTGACTCTTAGTCGATGATATTACGAACAGGCGAATATTTGTGTAGCCCGGCATCAAGCTTTACATAATCTGTAAGATAATCCAGGTATAAATTCTCTTTTTTCCTCCCTCGGAACCAGCGAAAAGACTTGGTCTCTGCATACAAGTCGTCAGCTATTAGTCTCTATTATTATTCTTTTCAAGGGCCAGTTCCAAACTCACCCCATTCGAAAACATCCATGATGAAATCCCTATTACTACTTATGTTAGTAGCTGGAACAAGCTACGCTGCTGAAAATGTTCTACACATTCCAACTAGAGGACGCTACAGATGCATTAGTAACAATCACCTACTTATAGGCAAGGCTTCGCTAACCACAATAATTAGCTGCCAACACCACTGATTTTTCCATTGACGCAATTAAAGATGGCTCAGCTAAAGCGGAGGGATATATGCTTAATGGCACTCATGCGAGTACGTGACATTGGCACATTAATTTTACTTCATTTGACTCTTTTTTGTCTCATTTCATACACCAAGATGCTGATTACTATTCAAAATAGAGGACCCAAACGGGAAACTCTATCCCGAACGCTTTGCGAATCGTGAGGGCTTTACATTCCCACTAGTTTGCAAAGATCGTGCCCTTCTAGAGCACCCAATCCATGCGAGAGTGCCGTACGGCTACACAGGTGGCACCCCAGGGCCATACAGACTGATTCTTGCATACAACGACCCAAGAGATCAGGCCATGTATGTCCAAATACAACCCCTTCATGTCAAATACCGGATAAATAATATCGTGTAACAGATTCTGCGGAGTGGTTGCGCATTCCCATAAGAATGTGAATGACTTCGTCTTTTGCCCATATCAGGCATGATGGGATAGAGTTTTTCGAGACGAAAGCCGTCACAATTAAGTGTCACAGTACCGCAGCACTGCTACATACTAGCTACTGTGATATATTTAGATACTAGCTTGGATGAATATGGAAGCAATTTATTCCATCTCAGTTACTTAAATAGCTACGACTAACTCTGATTTGCATAAATACGCGTGTGAGCCAGAACCTTGCATGACTCGTGATGTTGCATGTTTTCCCAGTCTTAAATCGATTAGAACATGTTTTGACGGCTACGGTGTGGAGATTCGTCTTTGTCACTTCAATCCCTGCTGTGTCGTGGAATACCACGAGAGATTCGAACACGACGCGAGGTCCACCTGCAAGTGCGGCGAGCCTAGGACACAAAGCCATTTTGTCGAGTGCAGAATGGTACGACCCTTAGAAGGACGAACTGGCAGAAGATACGCCCCTCATGTATCTATCATGTTTCTCCTATTTGATGCATCGCTCTCGCCAGAAGTATGCCTGCTTCTTTCAAACTCATAGCGCAACGTGTATGGTGATGACTTGTGACAGGCCTTGCGCCTCGTGTAGTAATATTTAAATAAATACGTATTATTTCGAATATCTAAGACACACTTATAAACTGATTAGAGCTATCTAAGCTGCGGCCATAAGGGATGACCTTGATTGAAGATAGTTGGTCTAACCAGCGTCTTTTAGCCTAATAAGCTCAGCTAGACAGACTAGCCAAAGTACATAGAGTGGAACAACCAAGGCTAGTGGCAATCGCCTGCTAGGGAAATTTCTGGTACGACTAAATCTAGAACCTAGTTAGCAGACCTGCTTTACTACGTAAGGCTACTTAGCTAAGATGCAAAGGTCAAGTTTATGACCTCATGAGTTAAACAAGAAATGAAGTTAATTTGCCAATCTCGGTTAGATGCGTTGACTTGCCAATGGGCTACCACACGTCCTTCGCTTCATCTAAAGCGATAAAACATCGTAGACTTGTACAAGCGCTAGTAAAGCGAGTATGGATCTCCTAGGTTAAGCCTCTCTTGAGATTTCGGCGCTATGATTCGTAATAACACAATGAAAAATGATCAGAATGATATATAACGGATCAAGATGCCGCGGGCACTAAGTAGGGCCTACAGAAAGCGAGTCTTATATTGGCATTTCGATCCGCTCTTGTGGATCTCGGGCACATCTCATGCAAGTGACAGCAAAGCTCCGAACAGTCTTGTGAAACTGTCATTGCTTTTTATAGAGTTGTCTTTCTGCCCCCCATATTATCAAAGCTGGATATTGTCTATGAGGGCACAGACTTCAGCTAGTTCGATAATAGTACTCTTACTCAAGACGCCTTCATTTCCTCGGTAGCTCGTCGCCCAAACTTGGAAATGATTCCATATTCACAGATCGCTTAGCCCTGGAGGTTCCTATGATAGTCCTGCCTCGAAGTCGCCTTGGAGGGTAGATTAAATTAGCATACAGGTTAAACTGCTTCGCGGCTTTGAGCTAATCCTAGAACAAGCACAGGAGATGGCGGAATTATGAGCTTTGTAATGCTTCATCAGCGGACGTAGGCACTATAATTTCTCCGCGTAACACCACATTCGTCGCTTGAGAAGTCGAGTCATGGAAAATCTCGATCCGCCTAGCAAATGGCCGAATAGGCTAGGCTGCCTGTCATCAAAGGCTAACTACATGGACGTCCCGCGAATAATCGGGGGCGCAAGTCCATCTATAAATGAACAGCGAGTGTGTCTTTCAATAGGTATATCGAAAATCAAAAACACCTTTGGCCAATTATTGTATTCCTTCACCAGTTCATTCATTTTTCAATTTTTATTTTAATTAGTAGGCTTCTCATAGCTCGTTAACAGAGAGGCCTAGAAGTGCTTGGCGGAGTAGTCTACCAAGGAGGATGATACGATATAGTCGGGCTAATACATTGGCGCGGGCGTCTTACCCTGCCTAAAAAAGGTCTTCAAAGAGCAAACAGTATCAACAATGCCTTGTTCGTTGCATCGATTGGAGTATGGAAACCAGGATGCTGGGGCTGAGTCAATAATTAACCTAATATTACTCCCTAACTGGTTTGCTATGTAAGTAAGAGCAAGGTTAGCGACGCCGCGGGGAAGAAGCAAAAACATTTTTTTCAGGCTTGTCAGCCTGATTCTGCAGAAATCCATCCAAGAAATGAGGGCCCTTAGATATCTTGGGCTTACGCTTCTACACGAGAGCCGTATAGGAGATGATTTATGAATCACAATCTACTATTGACTTGATTCTGTGTCACTGGCGCATAGGTTTTTCGAGACAATAATAGTCGGCTAATCTTGGACCTATACGCCTTTATATCACTCCAACCCAAAACTGTGCCCATATTCACTGCATGATCTTGCGGAATACGCCTGTGAATAACAGCTACTCACTCAGCAGCTGTTTATCTTAGAATGTGGGTGAATCGGCCGTCTTCTACAGTGCTACACTAATGAATCGTGATTTGGAGCACCTCAGAGAATATTTAACTGAGCAAACAATCTGGTTATGCTATCCGATGCTGTATCTACAGATGTCACACCCGAAGAAAAGACCCTCGTCCCTTCCTCCAGGGAGACCAGAATGGGATTCTATCAAAATGTGTACCAAAACACGAATATATGAGATTTGTCCCTGCACCAAGCCTACTTGCATTGACAATGGGCCCATCTGCTGCGGGAATGGCCACGTCATGGATATTGATCGCACTACCCGAACAGTATGGGACTACTGCAATTGGTGGTTCGTGAATGGACCTCCAGAGCTTGTCCTGAACAGTTTTGTCACGCCGCAGTGTAAAAACCTTGGCTGGGATGACCTCAAGATCATGTCACCAGAACCCTGCGAGAGATGCAAAAAAGAATGCCGATGAAGTTCAAAAGAAAGAAATTTGTTGAGCGCTGCGCTTTTCTGTTGGTTATGATTCTTCTTTAAGCAACGTTAAGCATAGAAATGTTGCGAGAGTCATCCTTAGAACGACGTTGGTTTTGGACTGTCTATGCTGGTAATATCATTTCCTTGGACGGACAACTCTTATTTTCTAATTGTAGTGATCTCAATCGACGTATACCGATTGCAGAGAATCAATGACTACAATAATTTATACTTGTTCAGATCTATGGTAGCTTTTAAGGCTTTCAAACGGACAACTATAAGAAACATAAGGGTGCTTACCCATACTAGTTATGTCTACTGTCAATATTTATCATACAAGATATTAAGCATACATGTCCCTAGCCCCTCATTCTAATAGCCGGTTCTATATCTGGCGTTGCTTTGAGGACGTCCCCTCTACAAGGGTTGGACGGGTATATAATCGGAATTAACCACGGCGCTGACAAATGTTATGTGAACATTTCGCATAGCAATTTGTGCGTATTATTACTCATACTCAATACGTGATTGTTGTTAATATAAATTTAAACCATCTCAACCTCTGGTATTTGTGGAAAAGAGAAAGGAGGCGGGCCGCGCCATTAGACGTAGAAGAGGGAGCAATGTCTGGACACAACTACCCGCGCGGTAGATTATACATACACGTATTTCCGAAGCGGGGACATGGTTCCCCGCTGCAGTTGATACTCAATGCATTGCTCTGACTAAAATCTAGAGAACAAAACTCTATACATGCACTGGAGATCGTTTGTAGATGCCTTGATATAAAGAAATGGTATTTCCGCTTTCTGATCCCATACTTGAACTTTGAAGCTGCTCCAGTCGAAAACAGTGAATCAGTCGAAAATGAGAGAACTATTCATCTACGCAAAGCCCAAATATGGTGGCGTTATTAAAGAAACACCAATTCCGTATGCTGCTTCATAAAGTGATAAGTGAATTCCGAAGTTGTTATTAACTTGCTGGAAGACAGCCAGGGCCGAAAGAAGTGCTCATCAAGGTCATATATGCCGGACTGAATCCGAAAGATTGGAAGGTATGGGGAGTTAAAAATGACTTACTTATACACTGGCCTCGCTTTTATTTACTCTCCGTCTTTAGGCTACACAAAACCTCACCGAACCAGAAGCATTCAATACTGGAGACGATGTGTCTGGCATTGTCGAAGCCGTGGGCTCTGAGGTTTTCGAGTTCAAGCCAGGCGATCGCGTTGCTGGCTTCCACCGGATGCTCGCACCTCACGGCACCTACGCCGAATACACCATTGTCAGAGCTGCTACGACATTCCATTTACCGCCAAATATCTCCTTTGAATCTGGTGCTTCGCTTCCCTTGGCGTTTATGACAGCGGCTATTGCCTTATACCAGGGCCTAAAAGTACCTCTGCCAACAGCCGCCACCGAAGAAGGCAGCGACAAGATCCCGATACTGATCTGGGGCGGCGCGACAGCCGTGGGGGCATTTGCACTCCAGCTCGCCAAGCTGAGTAACCTCGGACCAATCATCACAGTCGCCGGAGGTGGAATCGACTTTGTCAAGTCGCTCAATGCTGCGGATCATATCATCGACTACCGGACAGGAGATGTTGCGCAGAAAATCATTGCTGCCGCAGGATCAGCCAACATCAAGCTTGCACTCGACTCTGTATCTGATCCTCGTAGCTACGAGCCCATCTCTAGAGTTCTTGCTGCTTCTGGAGGCGGCACTATCAACATGGTCGACTCTATATGCGATAAGAACTGGAAATTTCCAGACAGTGTCAAGCTCTCCAACACAATGGTTGGCTCTTCCCATGGCGATACGTGGGGTCGAGTTAGCGATGAGCAAGCAAGAGTAGATTCAGAGTTTGCGTATTGGTTCTATCGGTACTTGAGTCACTTATTGGCAGAAGGTAAAATCAAGCCTCACCCTGTCGAAGTGCTTCCGGATGGCTTGGCCGGTATTGTTGCGGGAGTGCAGGCACTATTTGACCGAAAAGTCAGCGCGAAGAAGCTTGTGGCACGGTTAGTTGAACGTTGAAGTGGTAATATATGATACGGCAAGCTAACAATCGACTTATAGGATCGGTGAATAAATGTTGGGTACTGGTACTTCGTGGTATAGAGCCGTGTAAGTTGTTGAGTTTGAGCATTCATTCATGCCATTGGACAAATACGATTTGTGAGAAACTACTATGTTCGAGTGTTGAATTTAGGTTGAAGCTTTCTGATTAGAAAAGAAATGTTCATTAGATCTTAAATTAGTCTGTATATCCAGAAATCCTCATTAAAAGCCTAGATCAATCTCCAAGCTATCCATATGTCCAATAGCATCTACACCATTACTCTTCCCCTCCTTAACAAAATCGCTCTGTGGCGGCCCCAGATACGTGTATCGCAAATCACCAAGATCAAGAAGCAGCTTCTCCAGACAAATATTTTGGCTCCTAAGTCGCACCTCAATGGTGTGACTGCCCTTCTTCACCGTACCCAAGTTATGCCCTTTCTTCCAGACGCAGTCCATGACGGCGGTGGCCCAGTTCTTAGGAAGATCGTCGGCATTCGATTCATCTTCGGTAAGACGGTAGGTTTTGATGGACCCACCATCAAAGCGCACGTCGTACTGCATTCTGCTCGCCTTCTCCGTTTCGAGTGTCATGTTGAACTGAAGCTCGAGATTGGTATTATCGTGCTGTGAGAAAACATAAATCGGATACTTGAGGAATGGAATCTCATCCGGCTTGCTGAAGTCGGTATTAAAGGGGAGTGTGACAGCTCCGGAAATAGGTCGACCTAGAGCAGGCAGCTGGATGTATGGCTCTGTCACCCAGTTTCCGGCATCAATAGCTAGGTGGCCGCTCTCTTCGACAAATCCTTCAAAATTAGCGGGAACACTACTATTCCTGATAGTCATATGAACCTGCTCATAGCCATCACGAGTGCCGGTGATTTCAATCATGACCTTGGCATCAAAATTAGCAGGCACTGCTGCCCAGTCAATGGTGATAATGACTCTAGTATCATCGTCTCGAGGGTTGAGATGGCCTTCGTACGTGGAAAGCTTGATCCAATCGTATTGTGGCTTAGCCGTCCAGCTAAACTCCTTTGTACCACGGTGGAACACCTCAAAGTAGCGAGTCTGTTCTCCATAAGGAGTGATAAAAGGAAGGGTCACTCCAGCTTCGAGCCCACCACGGGATGGATGAGTTCTGTCAGAATCTTCATTGATATGGCCAGGATTGATGCCCTCGATGCCTTCGACGGCTATTCCCATGTGACCAACACTCGGGTTTGAGTCTTCTTTGGTTTGTACATAACAAAGGCCGTCAATCATGTTGCGTGAAGGCTCCGCACCAGTATCACCGTAACCATAGTGAGGTTGACGAAGTATGAGATCCCATTTGCCATCGGAGATGGAATTGAACTCCTCAAACAAATCATGGTCGTCATCCATGAGGCTGATGCACTTTTTCAGCAGGACATTGGTCGTGTTTCTGCGCTGCTTGGCGAAAAGCTGATTTGTATATTGAGCCACACGTACTTGGGTGAATATGTAGGTGGCCTTTACGGGGTGAAGCACGAGCTGGAAAAACGCCGACTTTTGATCCTCCTCAATATGTGAGTAAACGGCTTCAACCTCTTCCAGTAGTTTACCCCACCGCGCCAGAATATTATCGGATTCATGATACTTTTGAATGACGAACGTGGATGCATCAATGTGATCTTGCTTACGTATCGCCACCAGTTTATTAAAGTCGTACCAGGACTTTCCAATCTGACTTGCGTACGTTTCGCCAAACTCACGTGTAGCGAGGTGCTCAAAGTACTGCGGCAGAGTAGTAGGCGTGATTGAATTGACATCCCAGGCCAAGTCAAAGGCAAAACTCATGGGGATCTCAACAGGCTTCAAATCTCCAACGTTGAGGATCCATATACGATTGGCCCCTCGGTAGTGAGCTAGCTGGAGCTGATGAAGAGCCTTGCCCAGAGTATTGCTATTAATCCATCTATAGCAGCGCGGGTAGCCGGTATACTGGAAATGGTAGTAATAGCCCGAGCCTCCAGACCTCTTATTCTCTTCTTCTGTTGGAAGGCGGCGAATGGTCCCAAAGTTATCGTCTCCAAATAAGAGTGTCACGTCGTCGGGGATAACCAGACCCTTTTCGTAATATCCCTGAACCTCTTTATAGAGTGCCATGAGCTGCAGAACTCCATCCTCCTTTCCATAATTCTTCTTGATAATGCCTCTCTGCACACTTAGAACGTCCGTAAGGATCTTGACAGGATCGCCTCCCGTCATTGGCACATCGCCTTCGCCCCTCATTCCCATTGTGAAGTAGGATTCATAAGGCACCGCCCTCTCAGCACCTTCTTCAAAGTACTGGGTGACCTTTGCCTTATTTGTGTCCCAGTTCCAAGTACCTTCAGGTTGGGTAGTAGACCACTCGTTCATGGCCCGCTGCATTGGTTCATGGTGTGAAGTACCCATAACGATACCGTATGTGTCTGCGAGCTCTTGATTCTTGGGATCATCCACAAAGAAAGACCGACCAGGGTAGGGATACCCTCTCCACATCGCGGGCCACATGAAGTTTGCTTTGAGTCGTAAGAGCAGTTCAAAGATGTAATGATAGAGATTTGAATCAAAATTGGGGCCAAATTTTTCGTGGACCCAGCTGTCCATCCCTGGACACTCGTCATTGATAAAGATGCCACGATATTTGACGCTGGGCTCTCCATTGAAAGTGGTTACAGGCAAAGCAAAGATCTGCTGCTGCTTTTTTGGAGGCACATCCGCCCACCAATGCCATCTATCGTTTGGTGCCCAATTAGCTGGAATATCCTCTCATGATCAATTTCATATAAAGTTACTCACGGTGATACACCAATTTGTTCCGAGAGAGAATAAGTGCCGAAAATAGCTCCTCTTTTATCACTTCCAGCAATGACCAAGGCATTGTCGTAGCCATCAAAAGGATTGTGCACAATTGTCGTCATCCATGACTCCCATTTTCCTTCAATCCGACTAGGATCAAGCTTCCCATGGTCTCTCAGGAGCTTGATTGTCGGAGATTTGTCCAGAGAGCCGATAACAATACAGGATTTGGCTGGGGAAGCCGAAGGGCCAGTCTTCACAATGGGATTGGATTGACGTCCGATGACTTTGGTAAAGTCTTGGGATAGATTGGCTGCCGCAATGACCACGCCTGGGAAGTCTTGCTCGTCGGCAAAGATATCCGCACCAACGATGGTGAAACCGTCTCCCGGCTCGAAGGATACAATCTTTTGTTCAAGCATGTTTAGCTAGCAACTCTAAAATGATGAGAGAAACGAAGCAATTAGTGAGTAGTGAGGCACACTCCGAGTCTAGAACAATACAAGGGGGATGAGAGCTATTTATAATAGACAAAGGCGAAGCGATATATGAAACAAGTGTTTAACATGGCATAGGCAGTGTATCAGCTCATGAACTCTGTATTGGCGACGTCACGCGGACATGGATCAAGGTGTTGGGTAATACGAAGGTACTTTCTCCTCTTTTGCCGGACGCCACGGGATCGGCTGGAAACCCGATGGGAGGCCGGATATTATGTTGAACAGGGATCTGAGGACGGTGTCTGGCGCTTGAGCTGCTGATCCGCGAATCAGATGGCAGTTCGCCTACGGGTGCTCGTTCTCTTGGCGTTGTCTAAGACGATGATGAAGACGGTGGAGCAGTACGCTTTAGATCCTCTTTGACTTTTATGAACGGTTTAGCCACGGTGCCTTGGAGAAGAAGAAGAATAGAAGAAGACGTGATTCATGTGCCAATGCCTTGGTATAAGCTTTATTTTCTATCGACAAGCTTTCCAATTAGTATTGGTAGCTGGGTTAGGTATGGTATATGCATGTGCAAGGCATGTCATTTGGAGCTTTGAAAGTGCTCCCTTCAGCGTGCAACCCCGCGTTGTCGCCCCCACTCACATCTCCTCTAAGCAGATTCGCTATTTTTGTTATACACTTGCTTCCATTTCTCATGATGGCTTGTGCTTTTATTCTTACAAGAAAAGCTTGTAGTTTTGATTCTTGCAAACCGGGTGATTCCAATAAGCCAAAGCAGAATGTCAGCTGGCTATCCGTATCCATGATCAGTAGGTATCAGTATTCATGTAGTAGCAGAGCTCCTCGCCTGACAGCTTCATGACGATGCGTGACCAGCAGCTGCCACCGCAAGAATTTCCTCTTCGAATCCAGGGATGTAATGGACTTCAACTCCGCCGTCTTCTAGAAGCTGTCGGCCAGGATTCTTTCCAACAAAAGTTTCTGGCTCCAGGACTCCAACGTAAACCTTCTTGATCCACGACTTTTGGCGGAGAATGCGCTCAACACACGGCAGTTTGCCGCTTAGACGCTTGAAGCAGGGCTCGACCGTGGTATAAAGGACGTGCGGGCTCTTCATAGCAGTAGACAATTCTTCCTCAGTGGTCGAATGCTCCTCTGCAAGCTTTAACAGACAGCATTCCTCAGCATGTGTGTTGCCTGGGAGCTCCAAGGTGTAACCCTCTGCAGAAATGTGACCATCTTCAAGTCTCATGAGGATGGCTCCCACGCGGAAGTTGGTCGGCTTTGGCTCGGATTTCTTTGCCAATTCCAATGCGTGCTGCATTGCCGCCTTGTGATCTTGGCTCGCCGATGAATCCATTATTCCGTATTTTCAACAGGAGTGAAAGAGAATGCGCATGTAAGAGGCACGTTTTATCCAATGCTCTGTCAGCTTCAATTTGATAGCGCACTCTCTAGCTCTAGTGAACTCAGGCACCCAAAAATAGGGCCAAGTTAGTGGATCCCAGGTGCCGACTCCATTAAGCTTAACGGGTTCCTGGGCGCGTTGCGACGCGTGACACAGATGAAGAGCATCAGCCTACCCTCCTCCAAGTTTTTGCACACCACACTCAAACTTGCAGCGTTGCACTGATATTTGAAAATGTCTGATCATGAAGATTTTGCGGACACCGAGCCGCCGACAATAGACCCTTATGAGGTCCTGGGGCTGGAGCGCACCGCAACTGCTGACCAGGTCAAGAGCGCATATCGCAAAGCAGCGCTCAAGAATCATCCAGGTGGGCTGTTTATGGCAGAGAGGCTGTGACTCACGATCGCTAACCCTCATCGATGCAGACAAAGTTCCCGAGTCTGAGAAGGAGAAGGCGCACGAGGCCTTTCAAAGCATCGCATTCGCTTACGCCGTCCTCTCGGATCCTGCACGACGAAAACGATACGACACCACTGGATCAACCTCCGAGTCCATTGTTGACTCCGAGGGCTTCAACTGGAGCGATTATTACCGGGAGCAGTTCAAGGACGCAATCTCCGAAGATGCGATTCGAAAATTTGCCGAAAAATACAAGAAGTCTGACGAAGAGAAGGATGATCTCCTCATCGCATACGAAGAGTGCGAAGGTGACATGGATCAGGTTTACGAGAGAGTAATGCTCAGTGATGCCGTTGAGGATGACGAGCGATTTCGCAAGATTATTGACGAAGCAATTGAGACCGGTGACGTCCCAAGCTTCGCAGCCTACAAGAAGGAGAACAAGCGGAAACGTGCTGCTCGTGCCAAGGCGGCCAAGGCAGAGGAGAAGGAAGCTGAAGAGATGGCCAAGGAGCTCGGTGTGCACGACAAGATCTTTGGCGGCAAGGCAAAGGGCAAGAAGGGCAAGGGGAGCTCAGAAGATGACCTGGCAGCTCTGATTCAGAAGCGACAGAAAGATCGGGCTGAGGGATTCCTCGACCACCTCGCTGAGAAGTACGGTGCCAAGAGCTCTGCTGGGAAGAAGGGCAAGAAGCGCGTGGTCGAGGAAGAGGAAGAGGAGCCGTCGGAGGAAGCATTTCAAGCTGCTGCGGCCAGGCTCAAGAAGGCAAAGACTTCCAGTAAGGAAGACAAGTCTTCTTCAAGCTCAGGCCGACGATCGACGAGATCTCGCCGGTAGATTCTATCACTTTATTCGTTGGACTATGGGATTACCAGCTGGATTATTTTTGCTTTATGGAATGACTAGGGAAAGGGTCCAGGATTGGGGTTCATGGCGTCGGTAGCACAGGCTGTTAGGAATATCTTGGTAATTTACAGCACAAGGCAATGAGAAATATGTATATGTTTTGAACAAGTGATAATATTTGCGATTAATTCCACTATGGGATTAACTCATTATGTGAGACTATGTTTATCAACCCTACTGGTGAGATTCAAGTCCTATTATATGGGCGGTTCTGCAGCTTATCGGAGCTCCCCAGAACGATAGCGGGGCCCAAGCAGTGACGCGCGCGCCACAACCGATTTGGCCATTCCCAGAGCGCATGTTCTTCGTCCCTTGGCTTTCCTTCTTTTCTTTTTTCCAGATAATGAAGCCGAAATTGACTGCGCGAACATGGACCAATGCACTTTGATTCGCCAGTGAATCAAGGCGCCTGTACAGACATTCCATGAGCGAGGCAACCAAGCCTCCACTCTATCCGCGATACTGTTTTCATCTATCGCCAACCGTGAATACGTGGTGCCTGTTGCACGCTGCCGAAATCCATGCTTTAGATCAGCATGCCGGCTTTGATGGTACGTGTGCGCGATCGAGAGGGAAATCCTCACGTTGTTCTGCAGTTGTGCAGTTGGCTAAAATCTACTCTTGTTTAAGCGGAAAACTTCCTTTTCTACAAAAACCTCCCGATAAAATGGGTGCGAATCGTTGGTATCGTCGTCGCCGTGGAACAATTCGTCAATCGACGGCTTTATACTATCGATGACAGCAGCGGCAGCAACATTATCGCCGTGACTACAATTTCACCATCTCCAGAGTCAAAGAATGAATTGGCAGCCTCTGAGCTACGAGCGAATACAGCAGCACGGGCGGCTAATTTACAACATGTAGACCCCTACGCAGATGTTGATGTAGGCATGGTAGTTGACGTGAAGGGAGGGCTGTCATCTTTCCGTGACGAGCGACAGATCACCGTCGAAAAGATGGTCATCGTGAAGGGCACGGCTCAAGAAGTAGTGCTCTGGGAAAAGCGAACCAAATTCCATCGCGAGATCCTGGATGTGCCTTGGCTGCTTCGAGATAAGGATATACATCGATGTCGCCGGGAAGTGGAACTTTCCGAGGCAGAAAAAGAGCGGAAAAGGATGAAGGAGAAGAAACAAGCCAGAGCAAAAGAAACCGATACGAAGCTACCCGTAAGAGGGCTGAAAAGAAAAGGGTCTCGTGATGACGGCGCGGCCAAGAGAATGCGGATGATTATCAAGGAGAATGCATCAACAGGGAAATACAGTGCTCTTGGATTATAGCACAGGAGTTATTTTTGGTGACAACAAGACAGGATAGAATTTTGGTTTAGGCGTAGCATGCATAGGTACTTTTTGTAGATGAGATTTAACATGGATAGCCCGCCAGATAAGTGACGTCCAGAAATTCAGCAGTGCGTCGATCCCCTCACACACGCACTCGTCTACACACACGTTTCAAGCCGCAAAATTCAAACTATAGAACAATCAAAGTGGAAGAGAGGCCAAACCACACAACTCAGCGCAACACCATCGCACGGCCAGCTGATCTCCCAAGACCCATGTGCCAAGCACCAAGTTAGCAGCTCCACAGTGTCACCAGTTTTCCCCTCAAACATTCCTTGTTTGTTTACTCCGAGGTCTCAAGCCAGCTCATACCAGAGCTCCGTCTTCCCGGGCAACACCACACCACATAGCAGCACTCCATTATCCACCACTCATTCGCCTTCACCAAAGAGCTATTGACTGCCGCCTAGAAATATCCCAATTGAGGAAAGACAAACGGCACGCCCCGTGACCCACTCTCGGACATTGTTTTCCATCGTACGCCGGCCAAATCGGGGTGGCACAGCGCTTGTCATTGGGAGAGGCTCTTTCTTTAGCACTCACCACTCAATTGTGCTGAGGCAGCTGATAAAACAGATACCTGGCAAATTGAAGGAGGCGATTCGAAGAACGCTTCCTCTCTTGACTCATCCAGGTGCTTCCTGCCAACATTAGCTCGAATCGTGTAGGGGTCGAGTTGCTGAGGCTGTTTATCAGCACGTGAATTATCGGCTTACATTTACTTACCCTTGGGTATCCTCAGACTCTTCGTCTTCGAGCTTCTCTATCAGATTCTTTCATCCTACAAGCCGCTCCTATTCAACACTCTAGTGTATATCTTCTTTCTTGGTTATTTTCCTGTATTATATCTTTTCGTTTATACACTCTTTTCTGCAATATCAGCCCCCCAAAAGTACATTTTGCACGACAATCACCACCACAACTGCTTCATCCGCACCACTGGCCATATCTGAGGCTCTCGTGGTTTAGCCAAGAAACGTCTGACAAAGGGTACGTCCGAAACAACAAACTCCACCTGTGATTGTCTCTTCCCCCTTTGTGGTCGGTCTACATTCCAAACTCTTGAGGATTCGGAGTCATGCGTGGTTGTGAATCATTTCCCCCCACAAAAAAAGTGCTCCTCGATACCCATTCCTCTGTAGCAATGGGCCCTTTTAATACTACGTTGAAGACGTTTTTGTGTCTGTTTCTTGTCTTGCCTGGGCTTCCAAAAATATTTTGGGCCAAAGCAAAACGCTCGAAATTTCATGTCTGGAGCCATGCTGAATTGGATATATCCAAGTCTTCATCATTATCATGACTCCATACCACACTCTAACATGGATTTTTTTGCTAACATTTGCCCAGGGGACTCTCGCCTTACCTGGCGTCGATACCGGCCAGGATCGCTTTGGCTTCTCGACGACAACTGTCAAATCAGAACCATCGGCCAAGTCTCAGTCACGTTTTCCCTTTGGAAGGTTCTTGTTAAGCGAGGCATCAGTATCTGGCGGCTGGTTTCATAACAAGACTGCTTCCAAGTCCACTAACTTCGAGACCAAGGCTTTCAGCTATACTCAAAGCAACTTCACGGCGACAATTACTGTGACTGCGAGTTCCTCTCCAGTTATAACTGTAAGCTCATCTCAATCACGCACCAGTTTGATAAATAAAAGCAGGACAAAGGCTTCCAAAACCTCATCTAAACCGTCTGAGGCGCCAGCCACAGAGACCACAGTCCCATTCAGTACACGAATAGCTTCCTGGGAGACCCCAGCAGCTAAACCAAAAAACAAAATGGTATCAAAGAACATTTTCGCGGAGCCCATTGATGTCAAGCGGCCGCCTTCTCAAATCTCCACTCGAGAAGACCATCCTGTGCCGCGGAAGGGAATATTAGAAAATGGACCGCTGCAGACAAACAAGTTTTACTCCAATTTCTTTCTGGACAATCAGCGATGCCCGACCTTCACATTTCCTTATTCAGTGGCCTGGGCTGGAGGAAATGGAGTGACAGCTAGCTGGGGAATGGCATGTTCCCACACTGAAGCCAGCCAACGGGTTTTCGGCCAGGAGAAGTTTAATGGTGCTTCGTCTTACTACCTCAACCCCGTAGGCATACAATCTTTAGTTATTTCAGCCAAAGAGCTTGGGAAAGAAACTGCTCTCAGTATCGATAGCATGACAGCTTTCTCTGCGCGGGTCCATCTCAGCAAGGATAGCGAATCGGAACCGGCAATCTCGTTTCCCTTGGTGCAAGGAATGGCATATATCACGGCACAATACAGCGGCGCGACTCCCATTATTCAAACTGGTGTGTTCTTCAAGACTATGACTCGGGTCACACGAAACCTCAAGTCGGACCTAGCCAAGTTCACATTCGATCTGGAGGATGGATCAACTTGGCTGGTGTACGCTTGGAGGACAAAGGGGAATCCGCTGGAACTTAAAGTGGTCAACAATGGCCTGGCCGAATCAAAGCATCCATTCTATGGCATTATACAAGTCTGCAAACGCCCGAAAAACCAAGAGTCTGAGAATATTTTGGATGATGGTGCGGGCATTTTCCCCGTCACGTTAGAATTGTCTGGTACAGCTCGCGGTTATGAAGGCAGCTATTCATTCAATTTCGACGTAGATGGGCATCAGACTGGTAACCTCTACATGTATGCTCTTCCTCACCACATCGAATCCTTTGATAGAGAGACAGAGAGGCGAATACAAAGGGAGGTACAGCTACAATCTACCACTAAGGGCCTTGCCACACTAGTAAGGGGAAATCGGTGGACTATGATTGAATCCGCGATGCCGGTTGGCATGTCTTTTGCTCCCTGGGATCCAGAAAGAGGAAGCATCGAGGAACTGTCGGACCACGCGAAGAGAGTCATCCATGCAGCAGCTGCGAAAGAAGTAGCCCAGAATATGATTGCGCAGAGCAATCTAGATTCCATGTACTTTAGTGGAAAGGTAACTATTTTCCCCCTTGCTTTTTTTTTCTTGTCTGTGACATGAGACTGCTACTAACAACCTTCTAGGCCCTGGCCAAGTTTGCGACAATCCTATACGTGATCAAGCACATGATAGGCGACAAAGCTCTAACAAACACAGGACTGGGGCAGCTCAAGGCGGCGTTTGCCACTTTTGCAGCCAACAAACAAAAGTTTCCTCTTGTTCACGAAAGTGAGTCGGAATTTCTCCCGTTCTGCTGCTGTTCCGCAAACGTATGCCGTGATACTGACAAGTTATGCGATTGCAGCCGCTTGGGGTGGCATTGTATCATCTGCAAGCTACGTTACGGGTAATTCTGGTGCCGACTTTGGAAACACTTACTACAATGATCACCATTTCCACTACGGATATCATATTCTCGCTGCCGCAATAATTGGTCACCTGGATTCGGATTGGCTAAAACACAACAGGGACTATGTCAATGTTCTGGTTCGAGATGTGGCTAATCCCAGCGCCAAAGACAAGCTCTTTCCCATGTGGCGCAACTTTGACTGGTACCACGGCCACAGCTGGGCTCACGGTCTCTATGCCGCCATGGACGGCAAGGTAATTGAAATTCTCTCAAGATGGCTGTGCTTCCTCATTTACTAATGGCCAGCAGGACCAAGAGTCGAGCTCAGAGGACATGATGCACGCGTATGCCATCAAAATGTGGGGCAAAGTCAGCAAGAATGCTGATCTCGAGGCGAGGTAATGAAGAGAGGCTCTTGGCACTCATGGCTATGCCTTCTTGGCTAATATCGAGAATAGGGGTAACTTGCAGCTCTCCATCATCGCCCGTAGCCTGCAGAATTATTACCTGTACAAAAACGACAACAGGGTACAACCCAAGCAGTTTATTGGCAATAAAGTGGCAGGCATCCTATTCGAGAACAAGATAGACCACACGACGTACTTTGATCCTAACATTGAAGCCATTCAAGGGATTCACATGATCCCTATTCTACCCTCGACACCATTCGTGAGGACCAATGACTTTGTACAGGAGGAATGGGATGCCTTTTTCAGCGACGGGAGAATTGATGACATTGGAAACGCCTGGAAGGGCATCATTTGGGCCAGCTATGCCTCGGTTGAGCCCAAGAAGGCATGGGAATTCTTTAGCTCGCGGTCGTTTAGTCCTCAGTGGCTGGATGGCGGAGCATCGCTGACGTGGTTTATGGCTTATTCTGCCGGTAAGTTCTGGGCATGCTGGGCAGCGTAACTTGTCCAGCTTGGTTGGTCCTGATGTGATGCTAACGGGCAGTGCTAGCTCTTGGAGAAATATGATGAGACACGAAGGGTGCCTCTTTGATCGATTCAGCTACATGGAGACTAGGTATTAGCGAGAGGTCAGAGAGTGACTGCGGCGAGCTAGACGTTGAAACTGTCCATTTAGCTCGGCTTGGCAGCTTTGGTTGTTTGGTAACGTGGACTATAGAGCGAGGCTGAGCAGGTGGATGACAGAGCGGAAGCTGGACTCGGTAGCAGGGTGGCATTTGTCTGTTCCGTGTTGTTCCTTTGGGGAGGCGTTTGGTGCGTATTGATGCGTGGCTGACTAAGGGCGGGTTGGAATCTTGAAAAGTCAATTGACGTCGTCGGGCACCCGCTGGCGGGAGGCTCGGAATCGCCCACGCCGTGACCAATTGGCTGGGCTGTACACACAGCTTTGCCGTCACCTGATTAACGTTTGCAACTCAGTTAGTTATAACAACAATCAGCAATACATGTACATTTTTGAAGAGGCGTTTGTCATGCGTTTTAATTTCGGTCTTCTCACGGTGACCTCTTGTAGTGTAATATAACAGCAGTCAACTGGAGATCTGCATGGGGGCGCTTAGTATTCCGAAGTTATCGATTAGATCGAAGTTACAGGGGGCTCTGGGCTTGGCCAAATGCGCCAAGAGGCCGGCCTGATACATAAACGAGACAAGCTTTGTATTGGCGTGAGTAGAATGCAACCCTCCTAATATGGGGAGCATCGGTGACGAGTCAGTAGTTGGCAGAGGCCTGTTCTAGAAACTAGCTGGGGGCTAAAGTCAGACTGGCAAGAAAATTAGATATCGAATTCATTACTTTTCTTACTAGTCAGGCTTGCTTAGGCATCGAAAAGGCATTTGTCTAACCATGTCACGGGCTGCTGGGGGGGAAATAAGCTTAATTAGAATATTGCCATTGCGAGTGGTTGGATTTGGGGCTGATTGAGGCGAAGCAAAGAGGAGCGAGTTGAGATCAAGTAGTATCCGTAGCCTTGCCGGTGGTGATTAGTAGAAAGGAGTCTAGTAGAGTAGTAGTACATAGGAGAAGCTCTGGTAGAGCACGTGCTCACTTTATAGGCGTTGATTTGAATATTGGTTATATTGGATTTGAATTGCTTTGATTATCGAGGTGTTGTTGGCACCTCCAAATGTGATGATGATATAATACGCCTTACGTGTATTCACTGGGCGCTAATGTATGTGCCTGTTCTTGGCCCGAGGTTATTAAGCAGCGGAATTCCCCGTGGCCGCCAGGCACATCAAGGCTGGTCTTGGACAAGAACAGCAGTTGCTTTTTGCTGAATCGTGCATGACGTCGTCGATTCCACACGCTCTTCCCTAGGTTATAGTATTCTCCACCGCCCTTCAGATGCGCATTAGTACTGGTACACGCTCGTCGCTCTGCCATCACCTAACAAGCTTTTTTAGGCTGTTGGAGAAGCCAAGGGGGGGCACCCAAAGGCCTCGATTCAGGTGCTATGGGTACCCCTTTGCTACTGTAGCACGGTAACACTCGCGGGAAGAAAGGCAGCAACCTTTGTAATTCGCCTGGAAAAGCAAGCAGAAAAAAAGCGCTGCAAGGCATTGAACGTATGCACAATGCAGTGCATGCTATTTACAGTGCTCTCTCGTACATGCTTACCTGATACGCACGACGCGCCAGGATCGGGGATTATTGCTGTGCTTGTCATACAAACATGCGGATTTGCGCAACAGAACGCGCGCTCGCTGGGCTCAGAGGGGGTGTCGTCTGGAGGCCTCCCAGGCTCTGTCTGAATCCAGATCGAGTGCCAAGACGCCTTTTATCCGTGGCATGCGCCTATCGCGCCCAGCGTCCATCACCGCCTGTCGCCGCTGGGTACGACTGATGTATATCATGATTTGATTTTGGCCAAGGCCCCAAGGTGCGAATCCTCTCGCTGGGCTTTGGCCGAGGCAGAGCGCGGCCGTGTCATATCATGGACGGCTTCTTGGACCTCGCAGTCAGCGCGAGTGCCTTGATGCCAGGCCCGCGGCTCCAGGCCGGGCAGATACAGGTACAGGTACAGGTACCGGTACATCCGCAGCGATACGACTCGTTATACTAGCAGTGCATCCACGCAGCTACCCGAGCGATGGGACCCCTTGTGGACCCGCCCTAGCCTTGGCTCGGTAAACCCATTCGCTGGTTCAAACAAACATGCGTTCTTTGTGGTTCTCTCCCTTCTCTCTCTCCATTACCACCACCACTTTGATTTTCTGCGCCTGCTCCTAGTCGTGCCAATTAAGAACGGGCAGCAGGAAAAAAAGACTCCAATTCACGCTTGTCCTCGTGCCCACCACGCCGGTAATCCTTTCCCGCCATCTCCGGATAAAATATCGCCGGCCCTGAGTATCCCGGAGCTTCCAGCCATGGTCAAGGGCATCTGTAAGTCGACATGGTTTGTTATTGCTGTCAAATTCAATGGGCCTGTCGCCCAGCCCGAGATGCGTGCCATTATACCTACCTACATTGCAAATCTAAAGCCTTCTCTCCTTGTCTCCTCGTCTCCTCGTCTCCTCTTGCCCACCCCCAAGCTACAATCGGTGACATAAACCCCCAGAATTAAACGCCACGCGCCGTTTCCTTATAACAAGCGATCATTTCCCCCCTCCTCTCAAGTTATCTACACCCACACCCCCAGAAGAAAAAAAAAACTCAGCCAGCCTTGTGTGGCACACGCTTTATTACTTCATCCCTGCCTCGTCTTGGCCCAAATTTTGTGTCTCCATCCTACTCTACATATTAGACCCTTGGCTAGCCGCGATCCCCTCCTATATCCCATGGGTTTTGAGAGTTGATATTGTGGCTACGATCGCTATTCTTAATTCCTACAAACTTCAGCCGCGGACAGCTTTAACTTCCAACTTTCAACTCTCCCTTCCAAACACGCGCGCATTCGTTTGACCACCCTTTATTTATTTCTCCCTCTCGCTGCACTGACGCAAACGATTCCGCCTTTCGTTCTTCAAACTCGCTCGTTTCCCGCTTCCCGCTCGCTAATTACAATTCATTGGTGTTTTTGAATTCAGCCAATCCCAGCCGCTCAGCGAGCTTTCGACGAACAATGAGCTACAATTCAAGCTCCAACGAGCGCACGCCGCTTCTCAACGGCGGCAGCGGCAACCAGAATCATATCGGAAGCAACAATGAGCGCTCCACGACCTTCCAGTTCTTCTTCGATTCCAAGCACACACCGGGCACTCACAGCGAGAGCTTCGCCGTCCGAACGCTCGCCTACTCTTGGCATGTCACCAAGGTCACTTTGCTGAGCAGTAAGTCTTAGGAGGATGAAAGCGCCAGAACAATTGGCTCTCCGAGTATGGCTATACTAACAATTTTCCCTTTCGCAAATAGACTATATCAACTTCTTGCTTGTCATGGTTCCCATTGGTATTGTCGCTGGTCGTCTCGGATGGAATTCAACTGCCGTTTTCACGATCAACTTCTTCGCCATTATCCCGCTTGCCGCCGTCTTATCTTTTGCGACTGAGGAAATATCTCTCAAGCTTGGCGAGACTCTTGGTGGACTGCTGAATGCTACTTTTGGAAATGCTGTGGAATTGATCGTGCGTTACTCAAAATCATACCACTTACTATCGTAGCTAGGATGAAGTACTAACTGTTCGCAGGTTAGTATTGTGGCTCTCAGAGACAACCAGATCGAGGTTGTACAGTCTTCCATGCTTGGCTCCATCCTTTCCAACTTGCTGCTGGTTATGGGAATGTGCTTCTTTTTCGGAGGTATCAGGCACCGTGGTGCTTCGGGCGAGGGTACCGAACAAACCTTCTCAGCAGCCGTTGCTCAGACTACATGCTCTCTCATGACACTATCATCTGCTTCCCTGGTTATTCCTGCTGCGGTATGTTTGATTTTCTATCTCTCGCGGAAGCGGCTATGATGATCCCTATCTAACATGTATATTATAGCTCTACGGGGTTCTCGACCAGGGCCACACTAATTTCGAAGACAAGGAACGAAGCATTCTTGTGCTCTCTCGAGGTATCGCCATCATTTTACTCGTTCTTTACGTCCTCTATTTGGTATTCCAGCTTCGCACCCACAGCAATCTCTTTGATGCCGAAAGACAACTCGCTGAGGACGAGGACCCCGAAGAGCCTACTCTTGGCCCGATTGCTGCCACCGCAGTTCTTGTCGTTGTGACGATTCTGGTTGCCATCTGTGCCGACTACTTGGTTGGATCCATCGATGACATCGTCGAGAGCGCGAATATCAGCAAGGCATTCATCGGTCTGATTTTGATCCCTATTGTTGGAAACGCTGCGGAACACGTTACTGCTGTGGTTGTCGCTCTCCGCAACAAAATGGACTTGGCCATGGGCGTAGCCATTGGCTCCAGTATCCAGATTGCCCTTGGTGTCACTCCATTCCTCGTTATTGTTGGCTGGGTTATTGGACGTGACATGACGCTCCGCTTTGAGACTTGTGAGTAGCACTACACTTGAAATTTCTTCCTTTTGTATTTGGGAAAAAGACGTGCTAACCATGATATAGTCGAAACTGTTGCTTTCGCTGTGTCCGTTTTGGTCGTAACATACACTGTCCAGGATGGCAAATCGAATTACCTCGAGGGCGCTATGCTCCTCGGCCTCTACATCATCATTGCCGTAGCTTTCTTTGCGACACCAGGCGATTTCTTGGATAACGCAACAAACCTAATTGGCGGCGGCAACTAAATTCGGCCACTGAGCCTGTCGATCACTTACTGAATCGAACCTATCATTCGACTCAAGAAGATATTCAATCACTGTCAACCATATGGCGACAAAACCAGGCTTGTTATAGCCTGATAACTTACAATTCCTATGTGAAGGATGGATGAACTGCCAAAAGCATGTTTACCAAAATATGGAAAATTGAAATCAACACTTCCCTACGAGCAGGGTCCTTATTTTTCCTTATCTGTTTGATTATCGTGTACTACTATTTTCATTAACTGCACCGAATCTGGAGGGATATTCTTTGAATGAGATACCTCGGGGGAAATTTGTGGCGAAGCATGTTGCTGGATGTGACATCAAAATATTTGCCCCAAAGGGGCAGGGCGAGCTCTTTTCTTTGACTTTTTTTTCTTTTGGTTTTTACTGGGATTTACGTGAAACAATCTGGGTGAAGGGAAGGGTGTGAATACTTGTGTTATTATAACGGTTTATGAAGTGCTTTTGCATTCAGAATTCTAATGATACCAATTAAAACAAAAGACCTTGCTTGATTTGTTGTTTGAGTGAATGCTAATACAGCCTCTAAAAACTGATTGGGAGAGATGGACAATCGTTAAACTGGACCAAAGAGGAACATGTAAAGATGCGTATATTCATGAAAATTCGGTTACAGCATTCATCCCGAATATGTATCTATTTTAGCCCTAAAATATTAAAGAAGAAATAAGAGATGGAAAATCTATGCATTTGGCTTCGACATGGGCGTAATAATGCCCTGCTTCATAATAACGCGCGGCTTCGTGCTGGCCTGGAACGTCTCCTTGGTCATCCATTCGGGTCCGACGGGTAGTCGCAAAGAGCGCTCGTATTGCTGTTGCGATTCGAAGGGGAAGGGGAGCTGGGCGGCGAGGTAACGGTCGTTCTGTGAGGGCACGAAGAGTCAGTATATACGAAAAGGAGAAGAAGAAAAAAAACGTTGACAAATTCAATCTTGAGAAAGAGGGTAAAGTTGGTGTTACTGACCTTTTTGATGCGCTTCTCGTTGATGATGACCTTGTCTAGCTTGGCGTCCTTGCGGTCCTTCTTGTTGATGCCTTCTACCTTTGTGAGGAATCGGCCCTGGTGCCTCTTCTTCTCACGGCTGCTGACTCCGTCGCCCACCCAGGAGCCCCAGCCGGGCAAGGTGTTGTCAATGACCTTGTCGTCGTCAGCCTCGGCGATTTCGTCCTTTTCGCGCTCAAACTCGGCGACGACATCTTCGCCGGCAAAGGCACGGGCTACGAGGTCCTTGTCGCGGATAGCCATGGGCAGACGGATGTCTGAATCTGAGTCTGATTCGGATGTGGATTCGTCGTCGTTATCGTCGTCTTGAGGCTGCTTTGCCTTCTTGGACGGTTTCGGCTTGGAGGAGGAGGGTTGGGATGCGGTGAGGATGTTGGCGTTGAGGTCGAGGTCGTCGGCTCTGGCTGACTTCTTGCGGCGAGACTCGCCCTTGGACCAGGCACCTGCTATCGAAGTCGTCGTCTCTGCGGGAGTTGACCAGGCATGGTTGATTGTGCCATTTGAAATATGAGGGGCTCCGTCACCGTTGGCGAAGCTTGTGTTGTTTTCTTCTTCGGAATCATCCCTGGCGAGCTTCTTCTTGGTTGCTCGGGCAGAGTTCTGAGGCATGGAGAATGGGTTGGCCGCTCCGCTGCCGTATTGCCTTCGTCCGACCTCTCCTCCCTTTTCTTCGTCGTCATCAGAAGCTTCTGCCTCTCCGTCAAGCTCTTTGCGGATTTCCTTGATGAGATCGTCGTTTGCCTGCTTCTTCGCGGCCTCTGCCTTTTGCATAAACTTCATCTTCATTAATCTTGACTGGGGCCCGCTGTCCTCCTTCTCGAGCTCATCCAGCTGTCGCAGCAGGTCTGCATTATCGTCATCATCAGATCCGGAACTGCTAGTCTCATCTGAATCGTCTCCATCGCCTCTTGAGCTCTTGCCCTCCTTCCTTCTGCGGAGATCCTCATCCTTGCGAGCCATTTCTGTCAGACCAGCCCGGAAGTCGTCATCCCAAACCGCACGCTTCGCCTTGGATCCCATCTTGGCCCATTTGCTGTCCTTGTGGCGCTGACCAACTCGCTCCAACGCACGTCGACGATCCTGAGCCTCTCTCTCTTCCTCCGAGTCGATCTCGCCAGCTTCAGCCATGGCCTCTCTGGTGGCCATCTCATCGCGCTCCTTTTGTTTTCGGTGCACTCGGTGATAGGCTTTGCTCTTGATCTTCTTGATGCGGGCGGCGCGTTTTGCTTCCCTGGAAGCTAACTCGCGCTCTATGCGCTTCTTTTCCAAAGCTTGCTTCCGTGTAAGCAGATTACCCTCTTCATCGAACTCCTGCTTCTTAGGCTTCTTCTCCTTTTCCAAAGACAGTCCGCTCTGCTCCATGATGCCCATGATTGTAGCTTCTAATTCGTTCGCTGCACCCTTCAGCGATAGGGGCTGAAGCTCCGTCCGGTCGAGTCCAGCTGATTCTGAGTTTTGGGGAAGAGGGAATACCAGGTGTTCGGCTCTGCGGTTCTGCTTCACGGTCTCTGTCCATCGATCAAGAGTCTCGTTTGTCTTCTCATAAGCTGCCGATCGGTCGATACGTCCTTGCTCTCTTCTTGATAAAGGCACTTCTAGCTTCTTCGTTGACCCGGGTCGCTTCTCTTTTGATTCTTTCTTCATAAGCTTTACTGACTGTTTCATGAAAGGATCGTTCAATCCAGACAGTCCCAGGTCGCCCAGATCGATTTTCTGCTGCCCAGACGATGAGACATCTTTCTCGCCGTCATCATCTTCACCTCCGAAGCCGGATATCAGGCCCTTGAGCTCTTCAAGTTTCGCGGGGTCGGCTTCTTCGTCGCTGTCGTCAAGACCCTCAAACTCGTCAGATTCGTCAGAATCCTCCTCTTCACCTGATTCAGAGTCTTCCTCTCCATCTTCCCCTTCTGGCTCTTCATCAGATTCCTCTTCGAACTGGTCCAAAGCTGTGGCCAAATCAATGGCATCTTCGCCAAGAGTTTCGCCTTGATCGTCATTTCCGTCGTCAGAATCTTCCGAGTCGTCGTCCTTTACTCCAAGTCAGCGTCCTTGTCCTGGTATTTTCAAAAGTGTTCGCTTCTCACCTTGCGCTGGCCAGTTTTTGATCCGCGGAAGGCATAGCCCTGGAACATCTCATTGTCGCTATCACCAAAAGCATCGTCACTCTCAATTTCAGAGTCGTCATCGTTGTCCGCCATGCCACCCAATTGCCACTCGTTGCCCTCGCTGTCGCTACCAAACTCTACATCGCCGTCTGTCGCACCCCGCGGAGCCTTGGCCTTCTTTCGCTTGGGGCCCTCTTCCTCCTCTTCTTCATCCTCATCCTCTTCCTCTCGTCCATGTTTCTTCTCAATTTCGGCGTCCAGCTCTCGCGCACGTGGTGTCCTCTTATCCTTGGTGGGAAACCTCTCCTGCGCAATGTTGAACGCATTCAGTGCATTCGTCTGCGCTCTTGATTTGGACTTCTTGGGACCAGCCTTTGCCTTTGGCTGGGCCAACAAGGACCGTCCATGCGCCTGTCGACCTGGCATCTTCGATAAATCTGGATTTGGATCTGAAGACGGTATATTTGCCAGCAGTTGCGCAATCACAGCTATCGAATTGCTGTTTTTTTGTGCTGCTAGCAACTTACTACTTTGCTTTTTTTCTGCCATGTAAAAAATTTGGCGGTGAAGCTAGCTTGATGTCATCCCACCTATCAGCAGCGCTGCAATTCTTTAGCGCCGTAATTGGTGCCCGCCTCGGCGCTCTCTATGCTCCGAACCACATGCAGTCTTATACCGCAGGCCAAGAAATATCGTGCCATTTTCGCTCTTTTGTCCTCACATCAAGCGCCATTGCGCAAAATTGCAAAAATGGTGCTTTTTGCGGCCGGCCTGCGGAGGGCAGCCCTTCAGGTGCCCTCCAAGTTCTTCGTCTGCAATCAATGCCTTCGACAAGCGCCCAGACGCTCTCCTTCACCCATCCTGAACATCGTACGATCCCGAGGGTATGCCGATGCAAAGCCATTGGAAAATTTGGCGGCCAAGAGTGCTGCAGCTGCGGCATCACAGGCCCAAGCTCAAGCTTCAAAGGCATTCCCACAGAAAACTACTAGCAAGGGAGTTGCGATTTGGTTACTGGGCAGCGCTGCCAGCGTCTTCGGTATTGTCGTCTTTGGTGGACTTACAAGACTAACTGAGTCTGGGTATGATATGACCTTGAACTCCAGTTGGGCGCGAGATACAACAATTCATTGCTAACAATTGCGCATTATAGTCTGAGCATAACGGAATGGAAACCTGTTACGGGCTCTTTGCCCCCCATGTCAACTGCCGATTGGGAATCCGAGTTTGAAAAGTACCGTGCCTCTCCGGAGTTCAAGATCCTTAACTCTCACATGACCCTAGACGAATTCAAAAAGATCTACTTCATGGAATGGACGCACCGATTGTGGGGTCGCTTCATTGGCCTCTCTTTCGTTCTCCCCTCGCTGTATTTTGTCGCTCGCCGCAAAGTCTCTCCCAAGATGGCATTCAACCTGCTCGGTATCTCCAGTCTGATCGGCGTCCAAGGCTTCATTGGCTGGTGGATGGTCAAATCGGGTCTCAAGGACGATCTTTTCGCTCCTGGCTCCCACCCTCGTGTCTCCCAGTACCGATTGACTGCTCATTTGGCCACTGCTTTCCTCTGCTACTCCTGGATGCTCGTGTCCGGTATCACCATCCTCCGCACCCGCCGTATGCTCGCCAACCCCGCCGCCGCCGCTACTGCCATCAAGGCAATTCAGAACCCCGTCCTCAGCACTCTCAGACGCTCTGTTTTTGGCATCACCGGTCTTGTCTTCCTGACAGCCATGTCTGGTGCCTTGGTTGCCGGTCTCGACGCTGGTCTCATCTACAACGAGTTCCCCAAGATGGGTCTTGGCTACGCTCCTCCCAAGTCCGAGCTGTTCGACAAGTTCTACTCCCGCAAGGAGGATCGGTCTGACCTTTGGTGGCGCAACATGCTTGAAAATCCCAGTCTCGTTCAGCTTGATCACCGAATCTTGGCCATCACAACCTTCTGTACCATCTTGTCCCTTTGGGCCTACTCTCGCACCGGAAAGGTCTTCGCCGTTCTCCCCAGGGACGCAAAGAAGGGCACCACTGGTCTCGTTCACCTTGTCACCTTACAGGCGGCTCTTGGAATCTCCACTCTCATCTACATGGTCCCTACTCACCTTGCTGCCACCCATCAGGCTGGCGCCCTTGCTGTTCTCACAGGCGCTCTAGTTCTATCCCACCGACTGCATGTTCCAAAGTCAACTGTGCGGTTGATTGAAAAGAAACTAAAGCAGATTAAGCCATGAAGTGGGGTCGCTTTTTTCTTGTATAAATAAATGATATATTAAGCTTAACGGAGAGAAAATTGCCCGGACATCGGCTGAGAAACAAAAACCTCATGTAAAAACTCAACTCAAATCACCTAGATATTCCTTATATAGAGCAGAGCGGGAGAGAAGCTTTCTCCGAGAAAAATCATTGTATAAATTCACCTATTAACTCCTATTCCTTACTCTCAATTTCTAGTGAACAATACATGGTAATAATTCCACAAAAGTTTACATTTTCTTTCTTTCACTCAACCCAATGCCATTGTACTGAAAACCCAAAACAATATAATGGAAAAAGATTCAAGCGAGAGAGAAAATAATGGGAAATCCTCCTAGTTCTCATAATCTTCCTTTCCTCTCCCCATTCTATATATGCTTCCATCCTGCCTAATGTTGCGATTCGTATATTAACACAACATCGTGGCGCGCAGAAAATGCCGAATATTCCTTTTTTGTTGAAGAATCGTGAGATTTTTTATACCGCATTGACGAAAAGAAAAGGATTTTTTGGTAAGAAAAAATGAAGAAAATTCGCTGAGAATGAATGCTGTTGCGATGGCGACTATTGTGTAGTCGTAACAAAAAAAAAAACCTTTCTATGAACCGTCCGAAAATACGCCCTCTTCCGATGTCTCTTTTTCGTTGACATTGTTACTCCAAATACATATCGCCGCGGACTCCTTGCATCGCTATGCTCATATCTGCTCCGTGCATTGCACTAGCTTGCATTGCTGCCATATTCATGTTTGGCATAGCACGATTCATAGTAGCCATAGCAGCTCTGCTCGCAGGGCTTCCGGTCCCATTTTGCATCATAAAACGCATATCCGCTGTCGCACTTCGTTGCTGAGCTTGGTGCTGCTGAGCCTGCTGCTGAGCCTGCTGCTGCTGCTGCTGCTGCTGCTGCTGCTGAACTTGCTGCTGAACTTGTTGAACAACCTGTTGTTGAACTTGCTGTTGGACTTGTTGTTGAACTTGCTGTTGGACTTGTTGTTGAACTTGCTGTTGAACCTGTTGTTGGACTTGCTGTTGGGCTTGTTGGATCTGCTGCGGTGGCTGTGGTTGTTGCTGTTGCTGTTGCTGGGCCATGGGAGCCTGGACTCGAGAAACATCAAGCTGTGCTTGCTGCTGAATGGGCGGATGCGTTGTCTTGATAGGAGATTGGATCATAGCGAAGCTATCATCATCCTCCATCTCGGCATCGGCATCTTGGTCGCTCGTTTCTTCGACTGATGGAGGGCCCGTGTTGGTCGCAGAAGATGCACTCTGTTCGCTCGCCGGTCCGTTTGAGCTTGCGTTAGAAAGTCTCTTATCAGGCTGCACTGGTTGCGGTTGAGTCAACTGTGGTGTTTGGACGGCGCTCTGAGGTTCCGATGGACTACTTTGGCTGTTCGCAGCAGGGGTCTGAGCTGCCATCTGCTCAAGAGGCCGCTGCGCAGGCATCCCGCTAGTTGCAACGCGAGTGGACGCAATGACACTCTTCCATCTTTCTATTGACTTGGCTACAACAGTGTTCAAGTCTAGATGCCGATCCTCTGGCTCATAGCCGACGAGCCTACTCCCCATAACGCTTTGCTCATAAGCATACGCAATGACATCTCGATCCAAAGGAATTGTAGATGGTGAGAGCATCTTGTACTCTCTCGGTTGTTGCAGCCGATTAAGCTGGTCGATGTGCGATTTCAAGTTCGCGTTCTCTTGTTTCAGTTTATGCTGCTGCTCTTTCATCTTCTCCATTTCCTTATGCTTGCGACCCACTCCCCGCGCCAGCTCCAGGATCCAAAGCTCAGTTCTTCGTTGATGAGGCAACGATTCCCAGACTGCATATGCAGACTGCAGATGCTCATTGACATGAGTTTCAAGCATCTCCGCCCTTTGCTCGGCTTGTTTTACAGCTTCTCTCGCATCTCTATATGGTCCACCCACTGGAGGATACGACATCTCCTCTATTACGGCGGTCGTAGCAGAAGCACATGTAACTTTCCAAGTCTTGAATTCCTCTTGGAAAAAGGCTTGAAGTGCAACATATTCACGCTTACCTGGTGACGAAAGAGACCAGGATGTTGATGTAGGGTGCTGTGTTGAAGAGAACAAAGTTGGAGGAGGCAGGAGACAATGTATGGTAAGGGATGGGAAGTCCAAGGCAAGAGGATCGAAATCAAATGGCGTTGAATTGCGATCAACCTGTTGTCTAAATAGGTGTCAGCAGTTTGCGACTACATGTCATCCACCAGACATGGTGGAGGTTTCATTGGAAAGAAGAGAAAAGAAATTTTTACTTACTTTGCAGCCCGCCAAGAGCTCACCAGTTCTCTCAGTGCCAACTCAGCAGCTTTCGCGGTATCCATTGCGTCTGTCAGCTTTTGTTTGATGTCAAACTGAGCTTTCTGTGCCATCTGTTTGCTGACATTTTTCGAGAGGCCAGAGCGCCTGTTAGCATCTTGAGGAGCACTGCCATCCCAGCCATTCTTGCCCGAAAGGTCATTCATCACGCCAGTAGCTTCCCAAGAAGCAACATAAGAATATTTGTTAGCAGCTGAATCAGCGGCATGTTGTCCATCTTTTGATAAAGAAGATTTGAAGCTATCTGAGTCTTGTCCAGGCGCCAACTTCCCGGTTGTTGGCTTTGGCGTGCTACCAGGAGTTGAATTATCTCTTCGAGCACCTAACGAACCTCGAGGCTGGCGCCGAGTGATGTTGCCACGGAGCTTCCGGATAGCGTCCACATCGTGGAGGCCATCCGGGGGCTTGGGGTTCTTTTCCTTGATATAGAGATCAAGATGTCGACCGAGGGATGACGAGGTGAAGGCCTGACCACAATATTCGCAGTTTTTGTCCTTTACAGCCTTGGGCTGGTTGCCCTCGGCAATGGGTTGCGGCGTTTCAGACATTCTATGGCAATTTCTAGAAGAGACAGTGTGTTGTATGTGCAATGCTCGTGAGGGGAGAGACGTCGAATAGCTGGACAGAGTCGGTTGTAGAAGCGATCGATCGGTTGGAGGACGGCTCTCGTATGCTACGAAACAAAACAACCGAGGGTGATCTGAGAGAAGACAACCAAAGCCAGCGGCTCCTTTCGTGGAGCTAGACCTTCGAAGATCATAAGGAGCGTATGAGGCAAACCAGGGGCGGTTGATAACGAGCGTGGGTGGGCAATCGCCGCCAAGGGGGAAGATGCTTATTCAAACCACAAGCCAAACAGGACAGGGAAAATGTCAATGCGGGAAGCAAGCAAGCAAGCAGGAGAAATCCTCTCAACGACGGCCCAGAAACAGCTCACCCAATTCCCCCTCGTGACAAGCTCAGAATCAGGAGAAGTCGTGGGAAACCTTTAATTATTTTTTTTAGGTGGTGAACCGGCTCAGGGGTGGAACCTCCAGCGGGACGCCTGCCATGGCCGAAAAGGAACACTAGAAGCCCCTCCCCACCAGGACCTAGTTCAGGATCCGCAGCGCAGCTTCCAGGCGCCATAGGCGGCTCCTAGCGGGCAGCTCAGGCGCTGGCACCCGCTAGAATCGCCCACCGCTAGGCGCCAGATGGTGTGGCCGGACCCCTGGCCGCCGGCGCTGCGCCAGAAACCGGCCCCCCAGGTTAGTCGCGGTGGCCAGCAAGCTGTCAGCGACGTCGCAAAGGGACTCTGTCCACTCACGGTGCGGGTTAACGGGGGTCGATTCGTGCCGATCGTGACCGCGGTTTGCTGGCGGGAGCATGGGCTGCAGTGAGTTGTTCAATAGTTCGGTCAGGCCATCTGCCGCTGAAGCCGGGCTGAGAGAAAGCTGAGACGAGTCGGGCACCTATGTACGAGTTGCAGAACAGAAGCCAGGCTGGAAACAGGGCATGTGCGGGCGTTGGCATATACGGCTCGGGAGTAATACCTACTGCTGCTTGGCAGGACACATAGCTACTGGGGTACGGGCTGCTCTTGCTAATGCAGTTTGACCATACAAGATACTGCACAAGAGCAGAGGTGTCTAGTCCTTCCCGTTCATGGAGCCGCCCACCTTCCAGGTTACCTTAACTTACGGTGGCATTAGTGGGCTGGCATGGCCAAAGGTACCTGGAACCCGCCTGGCGTACGGTAGCGTCGTCAGTTCGACGCAGGAGCAACGGAGTAGGTATTGTGTCTAGATGTTGACCGTTTGATGGGGCACCCGCTGAAGGAAGGAGCCTTGCAGGAGACTGTCACGGCGCCTGCCAGCTCGCATCGAGGCAGTGCCTTGCTGCTGGTCGTGTATATACTTTGTACGGAGTAACTTATATCATGGTCTAGCTCCTCTTCCGATGCTGCGTCTAGTCTGGTCTGGCTCCAGCACAGGCCTCGTACGGGCACGCACCCTATCCGTCGACTTCGCAGATGCCGGGCCAGATACCTGTCAGGATGCTTGTCTGGCGCCGCCTTACGGGCATGGAGTCCAGCATGCGGAATACGGAGTGTGGCAGCTGGATACCAGTCACAGGACAAAGCAAGACAAGACGAGTCATCAATGGGACACCGTCTACGGGCCAAAAAGCGTCTGGACAACGCGAAACCGGGCTCGCAAGCTTGATCAACGCTCGCCAGCAAGGGTAGCAGCGATCGGAACCATCTCAGGAGTAACGTGGACACAATCCTACCTGCCATTCAAAGGAGCGTATCGAGCTAGTTGGATGCCAAGGGCATAGCTGGCTGCTCTCTCGTGGCGTCCTTGAATCCAATCGCTTCATTCTTGCATGCGAACTGCACGCGATCCCACCTCTCCTGCACCCGTACCAGCCACCCTACTTTGCACCAGTCGAATTGCAAAAGATCCAGGCCGGCCGAACGTCGTCGACAAATGAACGGCGTGGTCATCGGAAGAGAAGACCTGAATGTCTAGCGTGCTTTACCATTGGCGCCAATTGCTTGATATTCAGGTGAGTTGACAGAAGGGCAGGAATCAGAGCGAGTCAGCAGCTTGTGTGTTCAAGCCATCGTCCCTAGCCTCGGCCTTGGGATGGAGGGTTGTCAGCATCACAGCAGGCAATCTCTCATTCTACACAGAGTATGCTTGCTACTCTAGTAATTTGCCTATGAGAATCGAGTGCTTTTCAGGCACTAGTATTTCGCCCTTCCAATACAGGTCAGATTAAAAAGATCCGAGGGTTCAGGGGTCGTTACTTCGGGAGATCACCCAGACAGTCCAGGGGTCGACACTGTAGTCAATGCTTGACCCCAAGACGAAGCTGTCTCCCTTCTAAGTTGAGCCAGAAGCGAGGCGCTTACTCTGTACACGTATGGACACTGCTACAAGGTATGATGGAAGATGAGGCGAGACCCTAAAAGAGCAAGAGTTATGTCAAACTGGTGGCCAAGGATTGCTCGTCATCCCACGGAGGCTAACCCTTGTCCATTCCGGAGCTGTCATATCACTTCCGCGTCGTTATTCAGCCGTTGGTCAACACCCAAACTGCGTGTCTAGCCTTTGCGAGATACTGCTGCTGTTAGTCCTTGCACATGGGCATGTAGGATGGCGGGCCCCTTGTCGCAGGCCCAACCTTTTTCGGTGATATCTCGTCCAATTGGCACTTTGCGGCGCCGTTCCGTACAGGCAAAATACAAGTGCTGCTGAAATTACCATCATATGTATGATGGAGTACTACTCGGTAGCCTTTTGCTCTCTGTTCTAATTGGACAGGCCGCGAAATACAGCTCTCCAAATACAGACAAATTCACACTGCAGAAGAGGGAATGAATTGATGGTAAGCCAAGCTGGCATTGGTGCGATTATAGCGTCGAGACGGCCAAATTTTAGCCAGCATGGGTTCGCACAACCAGGATGCAGGCAGTCCCAGGATGACACATTAACCTAGCCGAAGAAAGTGAGGCCTGCATGGGCTCCTTAACAGAAGAATCGGTCGCTCCATGACAGGTAAAGTCTACCAACAGCTCCTCTGATGTCTTCTGGTTATAAGCGTATGTATTTGGACTGCCCCATTCTTGGCGGAGACAGTAAGGAACGAGTGCTACTACCTGGGCAGACATGCGAATACAAGAGCCAGCCGGAAAGCTTCCGTGTACTGGTGCTGGTCTTGAAATCTCCTTTATTACAAAACATTGTTTCAAGTCGTTTTTATGGAGGCGGGCCACGTTCGGCCGCTTCTCTATCCCTGGACTGCTGCGGCTGAGAGCAACTCTACAGCCGGAAACAAAGTCCCCTATTGGTGACATCTCGTTGGATACATAGTACGTAATCGCCGACATCGTGACTTGTGTCTCGCAGTTGCTCTGGGGGATTGAAATACTACAGCTGGTAGTAGTATCACGGACGATGCGTTCTTTCATCAACACGCCGGGTCTCGAGCAGCCAGGTCGCCCCACCTCGCACTGTATACTGGTTGTTGAAGGATATGGAACAGGCCGGATGCCTAGCGGATATGAGATCAGATACTAGTAATACTCTGTACAGGTCCAACAAGCCGACAGTTAATGACATGGAGCTGCAATACCCCGTCCACGGACTTTTGAATCGCTGTCTCGGGGGTATTGCAGTGCTATGCTGCAGCAAACTGAGATGCACTAAACGGCGGCTATACTGTAGTAGCTGCTGCTCAACTACCTGGTCGCGCCTATGACTAGCTGGAGAGCTAATACTGCTAGCCCCAGGTTGTGGCCCAGGGTGTGCCTTCGTTTTGGTGTGGTGCTACTGAAAATCGTTCCTTCAGCACCCTATCTCGCCTCAAGATCGCGCATCTCGATACACCCATAGCTGGGCCGATCTATTCCGTGTATCCGCAAGATGCGACTTATTGCGGCATGCCGGCTGCATACGAGACACCAGAGCTACGCGAGCAAATTGCACGCGCCTTATTGAGTACCCTCCACGGTCAGCGTTGCAATAGCACTACCACGGAGCAGCAGAGTAGGAGTAGGAGCAGGAGTACAGGAGCACCTCCCACTAAGATAATCCGCAAAGATCCATTGAAATCTGAAGCGATCTTACCCCTGGCTAGGTCCCTTGCTGCCGGTTGTGAGTGTGGCTGCGTGAAGTCTAGCGGGCATCAGGTGTGGCAATCGGCCGGCCTTCTCGAACCGGCAACGCTTCGCGCCTTGCCGCGCTGGTCTCTTGCGGTTTGTTTTAATTTGGTGGGCTCGGATCCCCGGACCGTGGCACTTTTGGTGATCTCGACATGAGCTATGCCGCACCTGTTGCTGTCGTGAGGCCAGCAGCAGCACTCAAATTTTGACGTTTGGCCTGCGAAGGTACTTCGCCTCATAAACTAAGCGATGGCTTCTGAAGCCGGTGTCGAGCGAATGCCCGGCTAGCGCCCACAATAAAGGCTCATCTCCCGCTCAGTACTGGCAGCATGTGATTCTGCCGGGACGCTGACCAGCCCGTATAGTGTTAGTACCCGTGCTTACACTCTATTTACGATGAGTACTCGGACGATCACTTGTGGACAAGCCACCAAAAAGGCATTATTTGCTACCAGACTCTTTCCAAGGCTGTGCCAAGAGAAGCCCAATACATCGGCTAGACAGAAGAAAGAAAAATGGCGCGCCTGCGAGACATATTAGCATATGCATGTTTAAATTAATGCGACGTCCTACCAACAACGTTCCATGATGAGCGCCGGTGTACAATAAGCCTCGCAACACCATCATCCTTCCGGCCCTTTATGCAAGTCAAATTGAATGTAGCCCCTAGTGTAGTGTAGTATCCCCGATTCGTGTTATGCTGTTTTCCCGACCGTGGCCCTAATCACCCAGAACCGGCGTAATAATGAAGATGAGGGCAGGATGGCCTGATGTCGGGTCTGTTTCAGGATATGTATGCTGCATAGAGTAGCTTGTCCCGCCGCCAACGCAGAAGTACTGCTGTTGGCCATTGCTCAGCATACCATATTCAGACATGTGTCGATAATAGATGACAAGTAAGCACAAACACAAAATTCTTCGTACCCTATTGCAGCGTACTCAGTAGCCTCGGCTGAGTTCACGAATTGAACAATGCTGTAGACTGCTGCAGTGCACAAAAGTTCTGCTTACCTGCCCTTTGAGATAGCGGCATGGGGGTCAGCGAGGGCCAGGATCCCGGATATCGCCACACGAGACGAGCTGATGACGTTTAAACTAGGCGTAAACGGTAACTTTAATTAAAATTGATTTATGATGTGTGAGGGGCAATAAAAGAACAAACTGTCATGGCACGACACTTTGTGTGCCATCGAAACATGGCAATCCAATCTCGACTGCAGGTTTTATCGGTTGACAAAGGTATACGGAACAACGACAGCAAGGGGCATGATCGATTCTGTGCCTCAGATTAAACAGAGAAAGTATGTCAATACCAAAAGCATCAGCAGGTGCCCCCACGTTAATTGAGTGCGCACAGAGTCAGGCTCCCATTTTCGAAACTTGATCACGTACAACTCGTCATGGTGATATTGTTTGTCTGTTAGAAGCAAACTGCTGTGAGCATGTATGCTGGCACATGACGAGTTTGCGTCATGGAAGCAAGGGGCATTTAATTCACCAAGGCCAACAACTGATGAGAGGCAAGCATATCAGAGAAAAAGAACTTTTGAAGCCTCAAATCATGTAAAATTGGGCGATATGCTCTATATTAGATGCGTTCATGGCGGGAAGCTCTCTAATAGCTCCATCGCAAGACTGTCTGTCCAAAAGCTGTTCACGTGACCGAGCGTCACTGGTGGCTGGGGCAACACCAAAGCCCAGCATTTGCGGTGCGTGCCTAGTCGCGTTTGCTTACTGAACATCGTCAGGTTTGCGCCGGTTGCGCCGCTTTGAATCGCGGGTTCCATTTTTTCTCAATATATCGATTGACCGCTTACGACGATGCCGCCAGGTACGTGCTGTTCATTTGCTGTTGTTGCTGTTACTTGGAATCCTTTGTTGCTTCCAGCTGGCAGGCGCCTGCAATCCCAGGCAGTCAGTGCCGGCTTAACTTAGTATTCTTGCACCTGAAACTCTCACTCCAACATTACCAATCGCTTCTCATCGTTGCATCATGGCGCCTAGAGGAAGGCCCCCTGCTAAGAAAAGAGTAGCACTCAGCGACGAGGAGGCCTCGGACTTGGAGACTGCGCAGCTCGTCAAGTCTCCGCGCAAGTCACACTCGATATCCAGCGACGCGAGCGACGCGATTGCCTTGCCCCGACGAAACGGAAGACCCAGCAGAAAGGAAGAGAAAGGGTCGGCTGACGCAGAGGCGGGCGCATATGCGGAAGTGGGCCCAGAGGATGATGATGAGGACGATGAGGAAGAGCTCGACGATGATGTGTACGACGATCCAGTTCCACATAAGACGGCCTTGATTCTAACCACTATTCACAGGTTCATCGTGGAAGCTATCAAGAAGCATATGATCGACGAAGATGTATGAAAAATATGCCACACAAAGACCGATGTATCCCCTTGGCACGACTGACGCCGCTTAGGGAACGTTAAAATTTCACGTCAAGTGGGAGGGCTACGAAAAAAAATCGGACATGACATGGGAGCCTGAGGAGAATTTACAGTATGCATGCGATGCGGTACGCGAAGCAAGTATATAGACTGACTTTGTTGCGCTCAGGGAATCAGCAGGCGATATTCTGTCTAGCTACCTCGAATCCATCGGCGGGCGAGAAAGGATATTTGAGGAAACTCAGGAAGCTGCCAAAGGCAAGAAGCGCAGCCGTACGGCCAGCACCGCGCAAGCGGCCAATACAAAGCGCTCCAAGAGAAACGGAACACATCCTAGCGAATCGACGCCCCCAGCGACATCGGATAAATGGAATCCTCCAGCAGGGTCGTGGGAGGACGAAATTGATACGATTGACGCTTGCGAAGACGAAGGTAGCGGCCGGCTCATTGTTTACCTTGTGTGGAAAAACGGACGTAAGACGAAGCACGACACAAAGGTCATTTACAAGAAGTGTCCGCAAAAGGTAAGCGTGCCTCAACCTTTGTTTTCATGTTCATGAATCTGGACACGAGGAGCTAATTTTTTTCGGATACAGATGTTGGCATTTTACGAACGCCATGTGCGGATCATCAGAGAAGAGAATAGGCAGTTGACTGAATGAAGAGCTACAACACTCAAGTGAGAAGACGTCGGAAAGGGATTGGAGAGCGACAGAGTATTCGTTCGCCCCCTTTTTTTTTTTGGCTCGTGAAAATGCTGTTGCAGCGTTGAATTTTCTCTCCCGACTACTTCCTATACCTATCATGTGAAGGCTGGCGTATGTGGATTGTTTTGGTTCTGACGGTTATTTAATCTTTGCCGCTGTTTTTTTACAGGCTACGATTTCGCGATTTCAAGGCTTCTTGCCATTAGTTACTGCCCGACTAGCTTCTATTGATAATAGAAACAGTACGGACTGCAGTGCAGTGTACATGTATCAACTGCTGGAGGGATTTTTGTTGTTGTATCGTTACATGATGTTGTATCTTTACATGATGTTGCTTCTTTACACGATATTGTTACTTTGTTCGTTAATGAATGACTGACTGAATGAAGCTACTTATTAGCTAACACGCACATAACCCCCCTCTCTATCAAACGAGTCTACCCAACTTGCACGCGACAGAACAGCAGTGTCAAAGAGTTTATAGTGACAGGGGGTGAAATAATTCCACCGTCTTCCGTTTTTCTTTACTCATAGATGTTTCAACAAGTCACCAACACACGGCTGTTTTCCATGCTTGGCCAATGACATGCCACCAGCACAACTTTTCCCTCCCATAATTGTGAGGCTGGGAAGACATAATCGGACTCCACTGAAACAGCAAAGCCTCAGCTCCTCTTGCTCGGCCCCTGCACGCCGTTCGCAAGTTACGAACTGCTAGTGAGAAAATCAGCGGCATCAGTGGGTCATTACGGCGGGTTACAGGGGTAAGAAGACGTAAGCCACATCAGCTAGTCCCAGGTACGACAAGCAAGAAGCTTGGTGGCATTCCCAGCCTTGCGATTTTTTTTGCGAAAATGGAGTGGCGGGGCAACGGCGTACATATAGCTGGGGGGGAGGACGGGCACATTTATCGTGTACGCGTGAAGGGCCTCTTTTTTTGTGTCCTTGTTTATTGATCTATTCATTTTATGAACGACGGAGCGCTCTGACTGATTGGTTTTTCGTGAATTATTCATCGCTTTTTGGGGAAATTCTCTTGGATAAAGCCATCAATCAGCGTGTTTACCCTGTTTTTTGGTGTTGGACCCGCTGCTGTTTTTGCGGTGACGAGACTCATTGTTTGGTATGTATGTCGCTGTCTCTTTTCTGATTGACGCAGGATGAGCAAGTTGCTAATCGGGTCTCAGCTCAGTCTTCCGACGCATTCTGTTTTGTGTTACGGTGTATTCTTCCGTGAAGCGATAGACACGAGCCAAGCGCATCAACTACACCGCCAAGCCTCATCAACACAACCAAATACCCATCATAAACAAAACTCCAAAAACACAAAACAAAACACACAAAAAAAGACTTTCGATCCCCAAGCCGGGGGTCTCGATCCGTCGCCATGACACAACGCAACTACGTCATCGCGATCATCATCATCGTCCTCTTCATCGTCTTGGCGGCCATTTCCTTCGGCATCTACAAGCTGGTGCATGGAGCGCGACGAGAGCTCAGCGTGACGTCTGTGTCGAGTAGCAGCCAGTCTCAGAGCTTAGCAGACTAACACTGATTGAGCAAGAATTCCTCCCTTTGGGACTGTTTAACATGCGCATTTGCGTGTGTTGATATTGAGCCTGGGAGGAGGGTTCTTGTGCTGAGACTGTTTGATGCTTTTAACAAAGGCCATTAGAGATGATGGCCTTCTTTTTATCTCTCTTCTGCTTATGAAATATGAGGCGCTGGGTTTTGTTTTTTTGTTTTATAGTGTTGTTCCCCTCTTGGATAACATGAGCCATTTACATGTTTTGGATCTGAATTGGCTTAATGAGTTTGCCTTTTGCTTTTTTTGGAAGCATTCGCGCGCGGTTTGGGATCTACCTGCTGTGACCCTGGATTTTGGATATACTGTATGAGGCCTGATGGATATTGGTACGACTACATAATGATAGTGATGAATATATGTGTATATCGCAGCGCGGATGGAATGCAAAGAATTGTTTTTCTTTTCATGCTGAGAGTTATTGAAGGACATGAATACAAGAAGCAATTTAAGAGTAATCTATGACTGCCATTTTCGTTGCAATGGTGACTCACTGTTGGTGTATTCACAAGCCTGAGAATCTCAAAACGGTGTAAACATATATGTGTGAATCTCTCTGTGTGTGAGCTCCGTCTCTATTGCCTAAATATTGTGCCACAATATGATTATTCTCAAATAGACAGAGTAGCAGCTCTTCGTCTGTACTTTTCCACACCGCAGTCTGCCTGATTGACAGCAAGACCGTGCTTTTGACGACACGGACTCTTTCAAACACTCTGAATCACTGTCCTGTCATTCAGCATAAATATGATTCTCGCAACGCCATGTCCTCTTCTCTTCTCTGTTCTCTCAACTTCCTCCACCTCGACAACTCGCCAACTTCTGCCCCCCCCCCCCCCCCCCCC